>JACEIK010003423.1:0-166663 GCA_018107945.1 Datura stramonium | reverse complement strand
GCCAGGCACCAGATGTGCTTAGGCTCACCAGTTAGCAGTCCAGGTCCTACTAGGGCACCAGGTGCCAGTCATACCCCCCAAGGCGGGGCGTGACACTTACCTTGCATACTAAGTATATGTCACGATCGAAACATAGTCCCGGATCGTAACATGGGAAAAGGAACCCCGGGGGGCTGCAAGTCGACCCATGGCATAAGCATACATCTAATTTCATTCATTATAAGTAGAAGACTCAACAAAAGGCATAGCGGAATCGTAAGCATATAATAACACATCGTAACATAGGAAAATTCTGAACGCATACCTAAGCTGAGTACTACATACTGTCTGAAAGCCTCTAACATGTAAGACGGTTTGATGGGACAACACCCCTAACTAACCCAGACAAATACTGAAACTTAAAATAGCATAGATGTTTGTCAAATGTCCCTCAGAACATGAGGACTCACCAATAAGATAAAAGTGAACTCTAAGTGATCTATATATGAGGGTGAGCCTGAGAGCCCGGTCCTGTACCATGAAACGATACAGCATAGAAAGTATGCGGTCAGTACGTGGAATGTACCGAGTATGCAAGGTAAGTAAAACGGACATTTAAAATACATGAAAACTCATCAAAAACCATAATATTGGGACATCATGCTTATATCATAAACATCATATTCATAACGTAAGGCTCAAGGTTTTCAAATAATTCATAAACTGTTCATTATCGTAATCATAAGAGAAACTTGATCAAATAATCAATTGAGCCAACATCATAACATAAAAATGCATAAAACATGCAGAACAATGGGAGGACTCATCATAACCGATACCATCATGGTAGAGCCTTCCATGATGCCCCAACTATCTTACTCAAGTGGGTAGAGTCGCCCCTGGCTTGCCAAGCGAGGGACGTGCATTATGTGATATCACGAAAGAGAGGATCATTATCATTGTAATGTATCATTATAAACCCACAGTGGCAAGTGGCTATGAGACACCGGCGTAGTCCTTTGAACGCCGGGCTGCTCGGTGCTAGACACGGCTATCAAAAACATGCATAATAGGCTCATATGTTAATAAATAACATTATTCGTTAAGATTCATGGATAAAATAAACATTCATCATTATTGATCCCCATTAAAAGATGATTAGCCAAGAATCAAAGGCCCTTTAGTCGGCCAACATCATAAATCGATAAATCATGAAATTCGTTTCATAAACTGTAATCATTCTTCATTATGTGGGAATTTCCCAATACTTCACCATGCTTTAAAATACTCAATTCATTCGAAACATTCTTATAAACATGGGTAACTTGAAAACATGCTTTTCATTATCAGTAGTTCATAAATCATAAAGCCCATGCATACCTGAAATCATGCACATAACTTGTAAATCATCAAATCATGTTGGGTAATTGAATAAACCCACATTACAAATCATAGATTGTAACGCCCTGCCTTGGGAGGCATGACTGGCACCTGGTGCCCTACTAGGACCTGGACTGCTGGACTACTGAGCCTAAGCACTTCTGGTGCCAGGCTGGCTCTACCTCTCGGTGCCAGCCGCTCTAATTAGGGATTTATGAAAACAACGGGCTATATAATGACTGTAAATACAGCCTCCGGTCGACAAGGCCTATAGCCACCGTAGGAATATAATGAAGTAACTTAATAACTGAGCATAAGGGAACCTGATGTAGGCCGACAAGGCCACCATGCCGACTCGTTATCACCGAAAAATATAAAAAGTGCTGGAACTGATTCGTGACTCGACAAGGTCACCAACTGACAATCTAACAAGGCCCCACACTCTGCCACATGCAACTAAAAACATACACACGGCCCCACACGACCGGTACAACTAACCATAGGGAATATACAATCCGCAAGCCTCTAAGATTAATAAGATGGTCGGGACAAGGCCCCTGGCCCACACATATTGTACAAACAAAAAGGGAAGTAAACTTTTAGCCGTCAAGCTCCCAGATGATGTGAGCCGAAGACTTTGTATGCCGGGGTTAGAACTACGAGGATCTGGGCTCCTCATCTATGAGTACCAGCAATGCAAACCTTCCCAAAACGAAGCGCCAAGTGATTCACTGTACCGAGTATGAAAAGCAATAACTGAAAATAATCAAAGCAAACAATAATACTAAATAGATACCAAGTAATAGGGAGACGGGCCGAGACTCCGAATGAAAAGAGCGAACTTTTACCGAAGAGAGTAAGAATCATACATGATAACATGGCGGTCTACTTTCTATCTATTAATAACTAACACAACATAGCATACAGAACCTTACCAGCCCCATGCTTCATGTAAGGTACCAACCAACACACAATTTATATACTCCCTACCCAGTCATACCATCCACCTAGGTAACTATGAGCATCCCGTCGGCCCTCTGGGTATGCAACATGGGCTCGCCGGGCCCTCGACTATAGTTGTATTTGGAGTCCTGGAGGACTCCCCGAAAATCCGAAATCAGTAACTGTAATATGAAATTGCACTCGGCGCAAGCGCCGATGGGTGTGGTATAGTGCTTACGCCATATGGGGAATCTATTATCCCATCTTCGTCCAATATGACGGCATGCCACTCCGCTAGAGAGACATATCCTCACTCCTCTACCGGGCGAGTCGACAGCCAGCTATTAACCCTGGGGCGGTCGTGGAAGCTCTAAGTGTGCCCAAATGTATCACCATGCCCCCACGGATAGCAATATGCACATGTAATATATATACCGGATTTGATAATAATATTTATGTTCTCGTATTCTCGTTCCGAATCCCATATTGAAATGTACTTAATCTGAAACTAAAATATACTGAATTTGTAATAATATTTCTGGAATATTCTCGCTGACTTATAATGCTTTTATCAATTTCATGTCAATACTTGTAAATATATTTCTAACATGCTTACTAAATTTCATAATCAACATAATATACTAACAAACACTCTACCGAAATTGCATCATTTTTGCTATACTAGAACTACTAAATTTGCCGAAGGAAATGGCTTTACATACCTCAACCGCCGACTTTCTAATTAATTGATTTAGCTCGCTAAGTATTCAGCTATTTCTCCCAACTGTATTCATATTCACGAAATAATAGAATTAATTCTACTATTATTTTGGAAAGAAACCATATTATGGCTATACTTACTGCCACCTCACTTATTGAAGAACGACTGAAAAACTCGCTATTTCGAGGGTCTAGAAGGGAGAAATACTCATTTTAATGCTGGGAGTATATTAACACTAGTTTGGAGCAATTTCACTTACCTTAGATCGGTGTGAGGACGATTCCCAAATGAGCTCACAAACTAACTTCCGGGCAGAATGCTCCCGACAGCTTTATACTTCGCTACCCTGGGTAATCTCAGCTTGAGTAGCCTTTGACCGTGTAAATGGAAGGAAATTTATATAAACCCTTCGCTTCTCCTCGCTTCTGTTAGTTTATCGGAAATTGCATGAAGGAAAATGATTTAAAACGAAATGGGAGCCTTATATACTTTGGCCTTTAAGTCGCATTTAATAATGTGATTTATAAGTCGTGAATTTTGGTTCTTTGCGACGTCTTGACTTGACGTTGTCCGGTCTCTACCCGGCCCTTTTCTCACACGTATGAAATTCTAAAACTCTTAACCAACATGTAATAGGCAACTAAGTGTCAAGAACTTAATGGGTGTAACATAGATCATGCTGGCTTTGTAAATATCAACAATTAAAGAGAATATCATAAGTCGATTCATCATAGATCATGCATAATTAGGATTACTGAGTAGAATTGAAATCAATAATTTGCAAGTAAATAAATCAGAAATCTGAATAAATTCCATAAAATATGATGTAATTCATAAATCATAAAAGCCCATTAGCAAATCGTTAGATTTTCATTAAACATTAAATCTAAAACCCCATGAGATTTTGATAGATTAGCACTTGAATAGAGAATGGCTTGGGTGTGAATGGAAACACCCATTCGTAACCCCCGCATACCGATGGAGGCTAAATCTAACTTTTCCTTGAATGTCCAAAATGAATTTTGAAAGAAAATTGAAGATTTCTAGCTTGCTCACCCTCTCAATCTCTCCCATTGCATGCATGGATGGGAAAATGGGTAATCTAAACTTAACCCCATAAAAGGTCATTATTCACACCCCCCAAAACGTTGTAATTTAGGCTCTAGGAACTTAGGAATTATGAAAACTCCTTACTAATCTGCAGAAAATAACTGCAAGGTGATCCTAACGGACGACCTCACGACTCGCTAGAGGGCACAACCTCAAGTTACTTCCGCCAGGTGAAGCACACTCGTATCATCTATTCTCCTTGGCTCGTAACGAGTCACTCAAATTTAGTAACCACGACCTCATGGTCGCCCATCATAAGCACACCGCCTCGCTTCCGCCTTTGAACTTCCAAGCCTGCCAATGACTCACCTCACGAATCGTTAGGGTTGACAAAGACTCCCGCCTCCTGCTGTGCACATTGCCCCATCTTTTCTTTTCCCACCATTTTCCCTCCCCAGATCGACCCAACAACTCGTGGGTCCCTGGCCTCTAATGAGTCTGGTATGGCCCGTGGGGTCTCAACCCCTCCAGGACTCTAGAAACCAAGAACTCCCCTACGAGTCACCTGACGACTCATGGGCTACCCTGAAGAGTCATCTCATGACTCATCCCGAGTCTACAAAGAATAGCCTCCCACCTTTTTCCGCTTTCAACTCCCCGGGTTCGATCTTTGGGCATGGGGTATAATAATATCTCCCTTGGGAACAATTCATCCCTCTTAATGAAGAAATCAAGTAGAAAAACAAAGACATGCAATCTTTACACCCCAAATATTGATCATTTAAACCGAACTAACGGAATGGTTATCTCCGATTCATATCACAAGTTGAACCGATTTCATACTGTATTACCACATCAATACATATAAAAGAAACTTGAACAATACAATTTGAATATGAAATCCAAATAGAGTTATATGGCAAAACTAATACCCCGTTGGAACTGAACTGGTAGAGAATAAATGTGGTATTTAGCCATACATCCGCTTCGGCTTCCTATCACCGTAGCTCCTTGAACATGTTAATCTCTCCATAATACCTTAACCACCTACCTCCATTTTCCTTAGATTCCGAACCTCGCAATCTAATATTTTCCACCGAACTTCCTCAAAGCTAAGGCTATCCATAACATGAATGCTGTCCACCTGGACTATTAGAGCTTGATCTCCCAAATATTTCTCAAAAGCGATACATGAAACATGTGGATGTGCAGAAGACAACTATGAAGGCAATTCACACTCATAAGCTACCTTTTACCAATCCCTTCTCACAACCCGATAGGGACCAAAATAACGGACCGAGTTTTTCCCAAACCGCATCACCCCTTCATGTAGAGACAGCTTTAGGAAACATCCAATCGTCCACCTCAAAATCTAACTCTCTCCTCACATCCTCATAGGCTTTGATGACTCTAAGCATGCTGGCGCCCGAAACCTAAGGATCAAAACCCAAGAGTCAAAACGTTAAAAGTTGAAATTTTGCACCAGGAATACAGAACAAATAGTGAGGAGTGACCACGAGTCGTGAAGTGAGTCATGGTCTAGCAAGGTTGATAGGGTGTGTTGAGAAGACCAGAGGCATGACGACGGAGTCATGGTTGAGCCTCGCGACTCGTGAGGTCTCCCGTGGCCTAGACTCGGTTGCTGGACAGAGGGCATTGGGTAGTAGAAGCCACGGATGGTGACCATGAGTTGTGGTCACCTGTACCACGAAATAAGGTGTCTCCTGTGAGGTATCATAGTTTTTTAGTAGTGAACTGGGATGAATCAAGATCTAAGGCAAGGCTGTGGGCTCGTGAGTAGCCGAGTCAGTCTGGGGCCTCGGGGACCGGGCAAATAACAAAATTCTATAATTTTAGTAAGGGATTTAATTTCTAATCCTAGGCCTATACTACGTCATTTAAGGCTCGTTACAGTGTTTTTAAGAGGAGAAAAGCCTTTTCATTCCATGCATGCAAACTTGAGAGTTTGAAGAGAGGATTTAGAGCAAGTTTTGATGGTTTCCATTGGGATCTCATCTTGGGCAATTAGAGAAGTGGTTAAATAATCCCTTCCAAGTATGTAGGGTTATCAGTGGACGCTTCCATCCTCACCCATGCCCAAATCTCAAGTTAAGTATGAGAAACGATATGATCAAGCCATGGGTTTTTACCCAATTACATGGTTCTTCAATTTCTATACATGGGTATGATTAGATTATGTTTATAATGATGAATTGTGAAGCATGGGAAAATTTTAAATTGGTTTTCAATCAAAATTGTGCTTTAAATTAGAAATTTAATGTCTATGGATGAGAAGTTCATGAAAGAAGAGAATGATGATTAATGCATGACGCATGAGAGATTTGATGTTGAAAAACATGTTTCTAAAGCTACCCATAATTATGATATTGTTTTCAAAATGAATTGAGTCGATCCAAGCATGATTATGTTTTGAGCAAGGCCCTTATATCAAGCATGATGATGTAGTATCTCTAAAGTAAGCTTACCACATGATTTTGGCAGATGCTCCCACTTATATTTCAGCTTGTGGTATGTATAGAAATAAAGCTTTCATATGTATGAATTCATAGTTGAGATGTATGTTATTATTGAGCTTCATTTTCATACGATGTTTGTTCTATGCATGATTTCATTATTGAGCTTTGTCAAATGACAATGTTGAGCTTCGTTGCATAAATGCCGAGTTTATGCATGATATCATTGTTGAGCTTCATCAATATGCGATGTTGAGCTTCGTTATATATAATGTAGAGCATTGTATGTTTTTGAGAGTAGAGTCTAGCACCGAGCGGGCTAAGTCGATCACCCTATGCCCCGTAACTACGCGCCTCAACGTAGGTTGATAGTATTAAATTATTGGGACCTCCCTTGTGAGTTATCCTGACCCTAATGGCCCATGATCTTGGATATCCATATCATGGTAGCATACTTAGCCCCGTCATGGTTATAGACTCCGCCTCTACCCACTTAAGTGTGATAGTCGGAACCACGTAAGCTTTCCATCATGGCATGTCGGCTAAGTGACGAGTCTCCCATTGTATATGTGATTCCATTTGCATATTCATTACTCATGATTATTATCTAAACATGCATGTAATAAAATCAAAGTTTTACTCATTGTTCAGCTTTTCTATAAATGTCACATTTCACTTTGAGTCATTCGAGCCGGCTTATGATATTATGAAGCTATGCATGGTCATATTATGAAAAAGATTATGATTTCAGAATGAATGCAAGCAAACCATCCTCGCATTTGAAATCTTATGATATGATACGAAACGTTTTAAGTGATTTACTTTACTTAAGAGGTTGTATTTACCTTGCTACCGGTGCATTCCACATAATGACAACAGGTTTTTTATGTCAGACACATTTCATGATACGTAACCCAAATACTTCCCCAAGCTCAGCTCCGCTCGTAGTTGATTGTTGGAGTTAGCACCTTCTTGATTGGTGAGGCCTCATCTTTCGAGGGCCTATATTTTTAGTTTCTTATGTATTTTCAATAGATATTGGTTTGTTTGGGTCTTGTCCCATCAACTCGTCCGTATTAGAGGCTTGCATTTATGTATGTTCTAGCTTCGGATGCTTATCTGATGTTATGTTAAGTTAGATTTCTACTGAGTTTATATCATTGATTCTTTAGTATATATATGATCAGAAGTTATATGTGTATTGTTATGATATGAGTCAACTTGGGGTCTCTCGAAGGCCCCTTGTCCCATGTCTACGATCCGGTCTCCAAGCTGTCATGTAAAACTTGGTAGTAGAGTAATAGGTCGGAATTGTTCTAGGGTGTCTAAAATCCGTGTTAAAGAGAGTCTTTTTCATGAGTGTCAAGCACGCCCAAACTTATGACAAGAGCGAGACGTTTAGGAAATGTCCCCTTCTTTCATGATCTATGTCGTGCGATGAAAAGCCTTTCTTTCCTTCTAATTCGTGCTATCTCGATTGAAGAATAATGGCTCCTAGAAGAATGAATGGGACGAGGAATGGAAGTGGTAAGGCCACGAGGATGGAGTGTTATGGGCACGCCTGGCCCCACTGGGGCCAGAGCCTCTGCCAATTCGCAGCCAGCCTCTCATGCGGAGTTCCAGGCCGCTATTCGATGCTTGCGCAACTCATCCGCTTAGGTCAACTTCAACAGGCTGCTGCGCATGTTCTCGCAAAATGGCAATGCGCTGGGGCGGCTCGAGTCAAAGACTCTTGAGGATGGAACTCCGCTGTGAGTTCTGGGTCCAAGGTAGATGAGGACCCGCATGATTTCATTGATGAGATTGTCAAGATCACCCAAGTCATGGGGGTGAGTAATGTTGAGGCACGTAGCTGTCCTCCCACGCTTAAGGGGCTGCGCATATCCGGTTTTGCGAGCCTGAAGGATAAAGGGTGGTCGCAAGAGAAGGTCCAATCACGTGGGAGAGTTTTCGCCTGCATTCCAGATCTGCTCTTCCCTCCCGAGATGAGGGACCCGAAAGCTACCGAGTTTGTAAACATGAAGCAGTGGAAGGATGACAGTTGCAAGAGTATTCTCTGAGTTCACTCGCCTATCAAATATGCGCCGCGGAGTTAGTGGCCGACTAGAGGGATGTGGGTGAGAGCAGATTTTTGCATGGTATAACAGGTATTTGACAAGGAGTGTCGGATTGCTATGTCACTCGTATATATGGATTTCTCGCATAGTGGTGTACGCCAAAGAGATGGAGACAACACATTCGAGAGAGAGGGAGGACAAGAGGGCCAGACTAAGGATCACATTCTCTCAATAGAGGCCGTGGTGTGGCACGATGCCAGATCTACCAGAGATCATCAGCCCCAACATCTTCGAATTGAGTGTGTCATCCAGACTGTGATGATGGATTAGGAGAGGGCAGCACAGTGCCCAGGTTGGGAGTAGCAAACCCGTAGATTCTAGCATCTCATCTTATTGCGACAGTCGGGGCACATGTGCTATTTCTTGGCAGGTGTTTAGGTGCTTGTTTTGGGTGTGGGCATCCCGCACACATGCTTCGAGATTGTCTAGCTATGAGGAAGGATCAAAGCTGGGGGGTCGAGGCCTGGGGCCTTCTAGTTCATCACTCCCTCCCCACGCTCAGCACATCGTGAGCATCTACTAGCAGCACAAATGGTGGTCAATGCCCTAATAGATTCTATGCTTTAGCTTACCCTCCAGGAGAAGGAGGTTGATGAGCCCAAGTGTACGGCCTGCATAAGTAATATAGTGGCTCTTCTTTTGCGAACCATAATGCTCTAACCCAAAAAGGACCGGACTACTAGGTAAACCTTTTAAGTGTTAATTTACTAAAATTTAATAATGAAGACAATGTTGATAACGTAAAGAGTTTTTATATTTCGGAGAATATATTTTTTATATTAAACTAAGATATCTATACAGTGATCAACTATGGATGTGAGCATGCTGAGGTTACAAAGAACATGTAAAGAAATGAACTATCAATATACGTGGTTTATCTTTTCCTCCGGTTGCTGCCTAATTCATCGCCTATGGATTAAAAACCTCTCGTATTTAACCCAATCCTAAGAATCATGAACCTTCCACCTACATTTTCTGATAAGAAGGAATTCAAGTTCAGCCAAGTACAAACCTACCCATGACTAATACGACTTTCGGGTATATTTCTATCCCGAAGGTAAATCAATTCCCAATTTTCCAAACCAAGAAATGATCATATCCTATTAAATTCACAACTTTCCAATTTCTGTCTTCGGTGAAACCGACTTTTCGATTTACACTAACATTGGCCAGAGACAATGTAGTAAGAACAAGAATTAAATAGAACAACCATGGAAGAAAAGAGAAAATTAAACCAAAGCAATTCAATAATTACATTTCAACACAATAGTTCATAACCTCAAGAAGAAAGAGAATTAGCCACTCATTCAGGATTGAACATCGTTAAATGAGTGTTAATCATACAAACAATTGAAAGGAAGAAGAAAGTGATAGAGAAAACCCTAAGAATTTCGTCCTCAAACCGCCCGTAACCCACGCCTGCCCGACCAAGTCAGAATATGTGAAAATAAACCTAGTGTGCTACTTATATTAGTAGGAATTTGTCCCGAATAATAAGCAACGTGTCACGGAGTGTACCCGCGGAGCATTGCCTCGATACGGCTCGAACGCGGAGGCTTTCTGAAACGCCTCTAACTCATCCTGGGCAAGACTGCCAAGCAGGCCGTGGCACGCTGCTAGGGCAGCGCTGTGGCTAGGCTTGGTCGCAGCCACCCTTCACCAGAGCGTGCCAACGCGGCGGCTGTCTTGGCAAGCCTGTCGCCGTGGCACGTTGCCGACGCCCCAGGGCCGTTTGAGCCTCCTTTGCCGACGTTTGCGTGTTTCTTCCGCCTCCAAGCCTCTACTTCACCAACTCATGTGACCTCAAAAGTCATCAAAAACCTACAAAACAAAGCTAATCATGTTGGTTAGCACATATCTTCACTTTTATATAAAATCACATGAAAATGTATCAAATAGCTTAGAAAACATGACTTATTTAAGTTGTAAAGTGTATCACGGACCTATATTATTTCCCGTGATCGAGGTCTCCCCAAATGTGGTCACCGGTATGTTGTGAGTTTTTCATTGATGTTTATGCTTTCTTAGATCCGGCTACTGACTGTTGTGACACCATATGTGGCTAGTAGCTTCTGAGTCGATTCCGATGTCTTGCCGAACCCTCTCTCAGTTTCCACCCAAGAGGTGACTCAGTTTATCGCTAGACGAGTGTATAGAGGTTTCCTAGTCTCAAGTATTCATAAGGTCACCCCTTTCAGTAGACTTGAGAGTTGGCCATGACCGATTTCGATGTTATTCTCGGCAAGGATTGGCTATTTGCATGCTATCTTTAGTTAATTGTAGAACCCGGACAATAGAGTTCGATTTTTGGGTGAGCCAGTCTTAGGAATGGAAGGGTAGTTTACTCTATGCTCGTAAGTCGATTCATTTCACTTAAGGCCGTAAAGATGATTTCTAAAGGCTGCATGTGTAGTATCTAGTTAGGGTTAAGGATGTCGAGTCCAAACCCCGACTATCTAGGTCCAGCTCCAAAAGAGTACGTGAGTGCCGAGGTCTTTCCCCGATGATTTGTCGTGTCCCTCGAGTGAGATTGATTTCGTGGATAGATCTTCTTCTCGACACAGCCTTTACATTCATTTCTCCTTGCATAATGGCCTGCCGAGCTAAAAGAGTTGAAGGATCGCCTGAAGGACCCGGTAGATAAGGGCTTTATCAGCCCAGTGTCTCCCATGGGGGTGCACCAAGAAAGTTTGTCCGAAAGAAGGATGGTTCACTTTGGATATGCATTGATTGTTGGTAATTGAACAAGGTCACCATTAAGAATAGGTTTCCTTACCCAGATTGATGATTTGTTTAACCAACTTCATGGTGCCAAGTGTTTCTCCAAGATTTATCTCAGACGTAGTATCATCATCTCAAAAAGGTCGGGAGAATGACATTCGAGAAATCGCCCAAGACTGGGTATGGTCACTACGAATTTGTTTTCTTTTATGTGTTTCTTCTTGACTAACTAATGCCCCCCAAGATCTTTTATGGATCTAATGAAGAGGGTGTTAAAGGCATATTTGGACATGTTTGTGATTATGTTTATTGATGACATCCTTATATACTCTCAAAACGAGGAGGAGCATGTCACTCACTTGAGAGTAGTGCTTTAGACCCTTAAGGATCGTTAGTTGTATGCAAAGCTCCAGCAAATGTGAGTTTTGGTTTGACTCCATGGCATTTGGGCCAAAGTGGTATCGAGTGAGGGAATAAAGGCAGATTCTCATAAAATTGAGGGTGCGATGAAGAATTGGCCCAAACCGGTGAACGCATCGATATCGTGGAGCTTTTGGGCTAACCGGGTTACTATTAGAGATTTGTTAAGGGCTTTTCATCTATTAAATGCTCTTTGACCACTTGACTTAGAAAAAGGTAAAGTTCCAATGGTCGGAGGCTTGCGAGAAAAGCTTCCAAGAGCTGGGCTGAAGACTCGACTCACTTCACACTGTTAACCCTACCCGAGGGCACCAATGGTTTGCTTGGGTATCTCAGGATGCTTCAAGAATTGACTGGGTGTGTGTTGATGCAGCACGGGAAAGTAATAGCATATGTTTCAAGACAGTAGAAAGTCCATGAGAGGAATTACCCGACCTATGATGTTGAATTGGCCGCGTGTGGTGTTCGCATTGAAGATATTGCGGCATTACTTGTATGGGGTCCACGTGGATATGTTCAATGGATCACAAGAGCCTTCAACATATGTTCAGCCAGAAGGATATCAATCTGCAGCAAAGGAGGTGGTTGAGCTACTAAAGGACTACGACGTTGAGTGTCCTTTACCACCCTGTGAAGGGTAATGTGGTAGAGGACGCACTCTAGTAGGCCCTATAGAGAGTGTGTCCCACGTGGGATAAGGGAAAGAGGGAGCTTGTGAAAGATGTCCATCGACTTGTGATCTTGGGCATATTTACATGTGCAAATACTATTTTATACCTATGTTGTACCTTAATTTAAGAATAATCTCAATGGTTTTTGTGTAATTTGTGTCCATGGACTAACAAATATGATTAGCCCTCTTTGTAGGTTGAAATTGCCAATTATAGAGCTCAATGTAAATATAATGGTCCTAATATTGAAGATAAATGTTAAGGGGTTGATTATGGATGATAAGACAAACTAAAAGGACATTTGGAGTCAACTCCATGCCATTGAGAAGCATTGGGGCGCCAACAACGCTCCACTGAGCAAAGATTAATTTATATAAGCAGGGGCTACCAAACAAAGGGAACTCCACGTTTGCTCCGTGGAATGAAGGAAAATCTCCGTGATAGACTGCTACACCCCGTAAATTTCCGAATACAGATGGCCTATTCAAGTGCAAGTTGGTTAAGAGTAGTATTTGAAAGCCTACATGCTAGAAAAGGCCCGGGAAAAGACCAACGAGAAACCTGTCGAACCATCGCAAGGAGCCGGGGCAGAGCTCCGCGATGGCAATGTGTCACGGAGGGGAGCCCACGTTGGCTCCGTGACACATTGACCCTGTCCAGGCCTAAGTATAAAAGCCTCCAACTCGGTTTATTTGTTAATACATTATAATTTCCATAAACCGCTATAGAGAGAACATGTAAGACATGTAGGCATTGATAATTTCCTTTCGATTACACCATCAAACGCGGTCCAAACTCAAATTAACCTCGTATACCGAGGTATTTAGCAGCAGGAGCATTTCTACGGATTTAGTTTCTCGCGAAATTCGCCGACAAATCATCGTGCTACCGGGCTAAGGTAAGTGAAATTGCTCCAAATTAGTGTCAATATACTCCTAGACTTAAACCGAGTATTTCTCCCTTTGGACATTCGAGAAATAGCAAGTTTTCGACTCGTCTTCAATAAGCCAAAGTTTGGGCTATAAATATATCTAAAGTGACGCTTTTAGAATATTGGTGTATTTAGTCCTATTTGACATATATATGAATGCAAATAGCTTGGGGAGAAATATCGGAGTACTCGACCGAGCTTCATTTAGTTAGTCGGATAACCCGAGGTTAAGGCATGAAAAGCGCTCTTCTGGCAAGTTAGTAACTTTAGCCTAGTATAATATAAACTCCGTAACAAAATTCCCGGAGTTGAATATCGAATGTTGTGCAAGTTCAGTAAACCTGCTGCTTTTGCATTGTTATGCATCGTGATTCAGCCCGAAAGTTAGTGAAACAAAATACTAAATGGCGAGCTATCACTTGTGACTCCGGCAGATGCCTCCAAATTCGTGTTCAAGAAGCATGTTTTTAGAATATCAATATGACATATATTCATAATAAAAGTCAGTAAACTAAATCGTATTATTGTATAGTAACTTGGTCACGTATAGCCATACGTACACATGATATCTTGGCTACAAGAGAAGCATACAAATAGATAGTATCTTGCAGATTAGCCATGCGCCATATAAGATCTCGATTCAGTGATAAAGCAATATGAGAATTTGTATAACATGTAAAGAGTTCAGAATAAGAAACTAATACGATAGTATTTCTTTCAAACTTAAAACATGCTTGCTATATATGTGTGTTATTGATTGTTGAGACTTGATTGTGTCGTGAGGGCACCCTTTGAGCGTCCTGACGCCCGGTTGGTAATCGTGTCTCCCACTCCAGCGGTGGGTATACGTCACCCAAGGAGTGGCACGCCGTCCTCGTAGGACAAAGATGGGATGAAGCTTTCCTATATCAGCCGATCAACATTACAAGATGGAGCTTTGCTCCTCATAGTGAGTTTTTCAGAACAGATTTCGATACAAATGCTTATAGTTACGTATACAAAAGATAGGTGTCCTCTAAACTTAGACACAGTTATTTATATAGAGGCCATAGCTCCGATCCGGAGACCCCAGAGGGCCGGTAGAGGTGCTCGTAGTTAGTAGATGAGTAGAGTGACTTATTTTGGTTGGTTTTTTGACCGTGTAGGGGTATATAGATTGTTTGATTGGTTGGCACCATCCGGCTTATGGGCGGTTGGTATTGGTTCTTGCTTGCTATATATATGTATTTACATGTGTTATATATTAGTTAATAGGACAGCAGTCACCACGTCGGCGGTGTACGCTCTCGCTTTCAATCACAAGATGTAAGTCCATCTCAGCTTACACTCGCCCTATAGATTCGCTATTTTTACTATCGTAGCTGCTATTTATGTTGTTATTATTCGATGTGTTCGTATGCTTTGTATACTCGGTACCAAAGGGTACCGATGCCCGTTGGGGCGCTCGTGAGATTACTTGGCCTCGCAGTACTCATAGACGAGGAGGTGATCCCTCGTGATTCCAGCGCCATAGAGTCACTTCGCTCCGTCATCCGGAGCTTGATATTCGCAGGTGTATTATTTTTCTTTATTGTATGTAAGATGGGTAGGCCGGGCCCCGTCCCGCTCCATTTTATCAAGACTTCATAGAGGCTCTGCAGATTGTATATATACATTCTCCCCGTGGTTAGTTGTGCTGGTCGTGTGAGGCCGTGCATTTTGTTTAGTTGTTTAGCATTCCGATTGTGTTGGTCAGGTGGGGCCATAATCTTGATAGTAGTAGTGACTCCTAAGCGCTCACGATATAGTATTCTTATGTTGAGTCATGTATTTAATTAGACAACATGGTGGCCTTGTCGACCCACATAGTGTTCCCTACAGACAGATTCCTGGTTAGCTGAAGTGTTATATTGTGTACTATAGGCCCAGCCGCCGGCGGCTGTATTTGATGTACCGTTATATAGCCCGTGTTTCCGTAAATCCGAGATAGAGCTAGCTGCACCGCACGCTTAGGCACACCCGCCAGCGCCCAGTCCGACTAGGCACAAGGTGCCACTCATACCCCCCCCAAGGCGGGGCGTGACAAACTTGGTACGAGCAGTCGTGTCCTGTGTGAGTCTGCAAGCCGTGCTAAGTAGAATCTAATCTATGGATGTGTTGTGCACCACATCCTACAGGCAGGAGGATGCGAGGCAAGGATAGGATGGTTACCTTCTTCTCATTCGCCGTGCTAGAGAGCGGCACAAAGATAGGGTTGAGTCCCTATAATCATCATATTCTTTTGTCAACAGATAAAAATGGCGCATCAAATATACCCTCGCCACAGGTAGAAGGTTAGATGGCAGCAGCCAGGAGAAGGCTGCACCACAGATGCCCGCTCATCCGTAGCCCCGATCCGAGGGCGATATAGAGGCATCAACACATCCCTCTCGCCAGCCCTCTCTCACCAGGAGTCATTTGGCACGACACCGCCTCCGGAGGCTCCTGCACTTCTCACTTCCACTGCACTCAGAAGTTCCCAGCGTGAAAGTGGCTGGCAAGCTGGCACAAATGATGGCCAATACGCCGCGCCGCGCTGCCACCTCGTAGTAGTAGAGCCATTAGTGGATCCGACGCCCGAGGGTCGTGGAGTTTTGGCACCTGGTCCCCCACAGTTCACACGTGGCCGGACTGTGCAGGACCCTTTGATTTCTGACTGACAAAAAGAATTTTCCGGGTTATGCATGTGACCCTACTGCACCGCCGAGATAGCGTTGAGCGGTTCCGGACATAGCCGTATTATGGTACGAGAGTTTGGAAAGGTCTTTAGGGAGAGATGTTGCCCCTCCGACTCCGGTCCAACCGAGCCTTCCTAGACCGCTACTTGCCACAAGAGATCCGACAGGCCTGATGGATCGCTTGCATTTGGAGCAAAGTAGGAGCCGCATTTGTGAATATGCTTTACGCTTTGACTCCCTTAGCCCGCTATGCTCCAGCCTTGTGGACACTATGCCATCCGTGAGTTCACAGTTTATTATGGGTCCGAACCCGTAATACATTGAGGCATGCATGACGGCCACGTTACGAGAAGATATGGATTTCCCGAGCATGTGCCCTTGCCTGCACTACTGAGGGACTTAGACAAACAAAGAATAAAAAGGGTGAGATGCATAAATCAGAACAAAGATCGCAGAGACGATCGATGAAATGCAGAGGAGGTTCGTAGAGGACCCAAGCCCCGATTGTCAAACAGACTCTAGACACCCACTCCACCATGCCAGCTAATGGGGTAGATTTGTTCGTCGAGGGCAACCAAAGCATGGTGGCAGCCTCTCAAATAGTAGATTCTCCGCAAAGCAGAAGGGTAGGAGCAAGAGCAGATCTCACACCCCCACCCCGCCCTAATTGCAAGCCGACTCACATCGGAGCTTGTAGATATGGCTCCTTAGAATGTTATATAAGGCAGCAGTGGAGGGGCACCGGATGAGAGATTGTCCGGCCGGGGGCAGAGAGCGAGATAGTCGCATTGGGGGATCCGCAGGCCACGAGCTCCAACAGAAATACTTCTGCAGGCGTAGGCCCTCGTGTTCAGCAGGTAGGAGGCCGAGGTAGATCGTGAGCCTCTAGCTCGGCACGGGCTCAAGCCGTACTCATGCATTACCAGGGAGACAGACTCCGGTGAGGCATCTCCGTGATGTGGTAACAGTGCATTATGACTATCCTGCCCATGCCTGCTTATGTACCGATTGATCTAGGGTCCACTTTGTCCTATATTACCCCCATTTGTGGCTCGAAAGTTTAGTGTCGCACTAGAATTATTACAAAGCAGCCCTTCTTTACAGTATCCACACCCATCGGTGACTCATTATACCTAGCGTAATCTATCGAGGGTGTACAACAGAGAGGTTGCCGATCGCCATCATGGCAGAGATCCGGCAGAGCTAGTAATGATTGATTTTGATGCCAATGGGGCATGGATTGGTTAGTGTCGGCAGTGCCAACGTAGAATGTTGGACCAAGACGGTTCGATCTCCACTTTCCAGGAGGCGTTGCGAGAGTGAAAGGCAAAGCATGCCTACGCCTAAAAGGTAGGTTTATTTCCTACCTTCAAAGTGAGGAAATTGATAGCTAAGGGGATGTATTTACCACCCAGTTAGGGTTCGTGGATGTTCTGCAGAGTCTCCGACACTCCAGTCTCATTCCGGTGGTGAACGAATTCCTCGATGTATTTCCTGTGATGAGCTACCGGTATTCCCGTAGGGAAGATTTTGCCCGACTTGCTACTGCACTCACCCCATATCATCAATTCCTCCATAATGTATTTGCCCCGCAACTTAAAGGAGAAGCTGAAAGATTTGTTAGATAAGGGTTTCATCAGCCGAGTACTTCACCGTGAAGTGCGCCGCTCTATTTGTGAGAAAGAAAGATGGTTCGCTCCGTATGTGTATAGATTACTGCAACCGAATAAAGTTACAATAAAGAATAAGTATCCGCTTCCCGTAATAGATGATTTGTTTGATCATTTATAGGGGGCTTATATTTTTCCAAGATTGACTTGCTGGTCCGATATCAAAGTTCGAGTTCGTGAAAGAGATATTCCCAAAACGGCTTTCGTGGACCCGATATGGACACTTTGAATTCCTAGTTATGTCCCTTTTCGCTGACGAATGCCCCAGCAATATTCATGGACTCGATGAATAGCACCTTCGCACTATACCTCGACCTGTTCGTGATAGTGTTTACATATATTCGCGTATTCTCACCGGTGCGCACTACCGTGCTCATTTATGGACAAGGTCTGCATTCCCGTGGACCGCGCTATATGCTAAGTTCTCTAAATGTGAATCTCCTGATGAACTCAAGAGTCTTCTTGGGGCATATTGTGTCTATGCCGGTATACAAGCTGACACGCAGAAAATAGAAGCGATAAATAAAACATGGCTAGGCCTACCACTCCGACCGAAGTCCGCAGCGTTCTGGGGTTAGCGGATACAAGCAGGAGATTTGTTGAGGGGATTCTCACTATAGCGGCATCTCTGACTAAGCCGACGTAGAAAGCAAGAAAGTTTCAAGTTGGACAGAGGCATGTGAGAAAAGCTTCCAGAAGTTAAAGACGATTAACCTCGCCCAAAGGTTAGCAATGGGTTTAAGGTACGTAAGGTTATCTGAAGGTACTTTGCATGCATCGTGCATTAAGGTTGGGTTGTGTTGATGCAAAGACGGCAAGGTGATTGCATATGTTCCAGAAATACGGAATGTTGAGGAAACACGAAAAGAATTACCCTACCCACTGTACTGAGCTAGCTGCTGTGATCTACTTCCTTAAAGATAGATATGGACATTACTTGCATGGCATTCATGTGGATATTTTCACGTATCATAAGAGCCCGCGTATATCTTCACCCAGAGGGGAGTTGAATCGCGACAATACGCTGGTTAGAGTTATTAAAAGATTATGACTTGATATTCTGTATCATCCGGGGAAAAGCCAACGTGAGGCGTATGCTCACTCGTAAATCCATGGAAAGTTTAGCGTATTTGCAAATTCTTACAATGAGTTGGTCGTGGAGATACATCAATTAGCCAGCCTAGCCGTCGTAGCATAAATAGAGGACAACTGAGCGGTAATCTGGTGAACATCGTCGTGTCATCATTAGTTGTGGGAAGTAAAAGAACGCAATATGAGGATCCTGACCTCGGTCTAGCTTAAGGACAAAATTCAGCAAGGTAAAGCGCCGGAGCTTTCAGGAGCAATCCGAGGATGAAGTGCCGTTATGTAAAGGCTCGCCCGTGTTCCGTATATTTCGTGGCTCCGCCGTAGATTATGAATGAGGTGCACTGCGCCACTATTCAACTAATTCTCGGTGTGACAAAAATGTACCAGCGATATCAAAGAAAACTATTGGTGGCCGTGTATGAAAAGAGAAATTGCCGAATTTGTAGCCTGGTCCGCAACCGCCACTGTGTAAAAGCGGAACACCGTAAGCCAGCGGGTTAACTTAGGACATAATGTGCCTCTCTGGAAATGAGAAGAACATGGATTTTGTAGTAGGATTACCTGCACTGCATATAGGCACGATTCTATATGGGTGATAGTTGACAGTCGACAAAATCAGCCTCATTTCCCACAAGAGTGCTACTTTCCCCCCGAGGATTATGCCGAATTGTATATCGTAGAAATAGTTAGATTACATGGTGTGCCGCATTCATTATTTCAGATAGAGGAGCACAGTTTACAGCCTAGATTTTGGTAGTCGCTCTTGGTAGAGGTCTAGGAACGCAGATTAATTTGAGCACCACATTCAACCCTCAGACAGATAGGCAAGCAGAATGTACAATTAAAACGATCGAGGATATGTTACAAGCGTTTGTGCTAGATTTTGGAGGTAGATGGGATGAGCATTTGCCGTTAATTGCGTTTGCTTTTTATAATAATAGCTAACACTCAACTATCTCGTATGGCGCCCTTGGAGGGATTATACGGAAAATGCATCGCCGCTTGGCCGGTTTGAAGTGGGAGAGCCGGGCCACATTGGGCGACATTATTCAACAGCCAAAGGAGAAGGTAAAGTTTTATCCGAGAACGCCTCACGACTCGCGCTACGTGAGCCGCCTTAAATCGTATGTCGATGTGCGGTGTGTAGACCTAGAATTTGATGTGAACGACTAGGTATTTCCGAAAGTATCTCCAATGAAAGGGGTGATGAGATCTGCAAGAAAGGTGTAAGCTCTGGGCCTCGAGATTTGTTGGGCCTTATCAGATTCGTCGAAGGATAGGCCAAGTGGCATATGAGTTGAACTTGCCTCCAAAATTAGATTCGTCCATCCGTCTTTCACGTATCTAAGCTCGAGAAAATGCATAAGAGACCTATCCGTGAGCAAATTCCACTCCAAGATATCCTGTTACCAAGAGCCAAAGGGCCTATGAAGAGGTTCCAGCTATCTGATGCATGCATTCGTAGATTGAGAACCAAAGATATTGCACCACAAGGTACCGAGGCGTAACAAGAACCGAGAGGAGATGACTTGGGAGGCGGAGGAAGATATGAAAACCGTATATCCTCACTTGTTCCAAGCCTAGTCGAAAATGTATGCCAAAGATTGTTATCTTATGTAGTGCCTTATAGTATATATATAAGTGAAATGATCGATCTTAACTGGTCATGTGAAAGTACTATAGTATTGTGTGGAGTACCGTATTGACTTTTCCGCATTCTCTCGTGTTTATGGGATAGTCCATATTAATGGGGAAACTCTCGCCGAAAGTTTTCTAGAAATAAGTTAAGTAAGTTGAGAAGTCCTAGAGATAAAAGTTCACATTCGAGGATGAATGTTCTCAAAGGGGGGAGAATGTTACATCGTAAATTCCCGACATAGATGGCCTATTTGCGTATTGGTTAAGAGTATTTGAAAGTCATACATGCTAGAAAAGGCCCGGAAAAGACCGGACGAGAAACTCGTCGAACCATCCCGGGAGGAAAGCCGGGCAGAGCCCCTCCGTAATGGCAACGTGTCACTCCCTATGGGAGCCTGCTGGCTCCGTGACACATTGGCCCCGTCCCGTGCTCAAGTATATAGCCTCCAACTTCGGTTTATTTTATTAATACATTATAATTTTAAACCATGTAGAGAGAATAGGGGAAGACTTAAAGTATTGATAATTTCCTTTCGATTACGCTGTCAAAACGGGTCCAAATCCTCAAATTAACCTCGATACCGAGGTATTTAGCAAGAGTGGAGCATTCCTACGGATTTAGTTTCGCGAAATTCGACCGACAAATCATCAGTATACCGGCTATGCAAGTGGAATTGCTCCAAATTAGTGTCAATATACTCCTAGCCTTAAAGTGAGTATTTTCCTCTGGACTTTGAGAAAATATCAGCAAGTTTTCGACCGTCTTTCGATAAGCCAAAGTTTGTTATAAATAAAACGAAAGTGACGTTTTCTTTTAGAATATTGGTGTATTTAGTCCTATTTGACATATATAAGGAATGCGCTTGGGAGAAATATTTGAGTAATGATGGAGCTTCATCCGTTAGTCTGATAACCTGTGAGGTTGCGTATGAAAATCCAGTTTCTTCGGCAGTTAGTAACTTTATCCTAGTATAATACAAAGAAACTCCGTAATGCACTTTCTGAGTTGAATATTGAGTTTCATGCAAGTTCAGTAAACTTGTTTTGCGTTGCTATATCGTATTCAGCCCGAAAGTTAAAGCAAATACCAAATGGCGAAGTTACTGGGCCTTGCACTTAAGATAGCCCACCGTGTTTAGCAAGCATGTTTTTAGAATAATATGACTTATATTCGACAAAAGCTAGTAAAGTAAATTAGACAGACAGATAGTAACTTACACAGTATAGCCAAATGTATTGTGATGATATTCCCACAGTGTGATAGCCATACAAGCCAGATAGTATTCTGGCTGTGACAGTCATGTAGTCAAATAAGATCTCGCATTCACATTATAAAAGCAATATGAGAATTGCATAACACAAAAAGAGTTCAAAATAAGTTAACCGAATACGTATATATTTTTTTTAAGTTTAAACATTCTTGCTATATATGTGTTTATTGATTGTTGAGACTTGATTGTATCGCAGGAGGGCACCTTTGAGCGTCCCCGCCGCCCTGGGTTGGTAACTGCACTCCCACTCGAGCTTGGTATACGTCACTCCAAGGAGTGGCATGCCGTCCTCAGTAGGACAAAGATGGGATGAAGCTTTCCCCATATCGTGCTAATAAGCATTACAAGACAGTTTGCCCTCAAGTGCTTATGCGCCCAGGAACATATTTTTATATAGCCAAGCGCTGGCGTATAGCGCATAGGAGTCCTCCACTCAAACACAAGCTTATTTCTATCGGAGGCCATAGCCTGAAATGGAGACCCAAGGGGCTGTAGAGGTGCTCATAGTTAGTAGAGGAGTAGAGGACTATTTTGGTTGGTTTTGGACCTCAGGTAGGGTATATAGATTGTTTGATTGGCTGGCACCATCCGCTTATGGGGTTGGTATTGGTTCCCGGCTTGCTATATATGTATTTACATGTTATATATTGGTTAATAGACAGCAGGTCGACAGGTACGCTCCCCGCTCTATCACGCTACGTAAAAGTCCGATTCACTTACACTGGCCTACGTATCTCGGCTATTTCTGCTATTCAGAATTGCTATTTATGTTGTTATTATTCAAGATGTGTCTCGCTGCATACTCGGTACCGCTGGTACCGATGCCCGTTGGGGCGCTTCATTACTCGCAGTACTCATAGACGAGGGAGGCGATCCCCTGTGATTCCACTCACCATATAGAGTCATCGCCTCCCGTCATCCGAGCTTGATATTCGAGGTGTAGTTCTTTTCTTTGTTGTACAAGATGGGTAGGCCTCGGGCCCCGTCCCATCCAATTTATCGGCATCATAGAGGCTTGCAGACAGGGCTATATACATCTCCCCGTGTGTTGGGTTGTGTCAGTTGTGTGAGGCCGTGTGTTTTGTTTTGTTGTTTAGCATTCTCGATTGTGTTGGCCGTGTAGTGGGGCCATAATCGATAGTAGTGGTGACCTTGCCGTCACGTAGATATACAAAAGAGATTTTTATGTTGAGCCGCGATGACTAGAGCAGCATGGTGGCCTTGTCGGCCCGCATAGGTTCCCTAAGAGATATAGGATTCGGTTAGTCAAGTGTTATACAGTGGCTATAGGCCCAATGCCGGGCCGAAGGTCGATTGATGTACCCCATTATATAGCCCGTTGTTTCCAAAATCCGAGATAGAGCCAGCCGTGCACCGACGTGCTTAGGCTCGGCAGCTTAGCAGTCCAGGTCCTCGCTTAGGGCACTGTGTAAAGCCAGCCATACCCCCCCAAGGCGGGCTGCACATAGCCTCCGCGCTGTGGAGCCGTTCCACCATTGTGCCAAATTTTTCATTTTTTCAGCTTAGTATAAACTGAACCCTTAGCTTCTAAAATCATTTGTCACAAAATACTTTCTGAAACCATAGAGGAGCAAAGGAGAAGTGAAGAACTCAATTAGGGTTCACTAATTTTGGTATCTCTCTTTACCTATTCTTCAGAAGTACACTACTTTAACGGGTTTTGAGTTATTTTAACGTGAGTGGCTAAAACCCTTCCTCTAGGTTGAGGCCACGTGATATGATTGTAATGCATGAATTTGTTTTGGTTTGAGTTCTTAATTGTTGTTTTGTCTTACATTTTGTTATGGTTGTTTTTATGCTTGATCACCATGAAAACATACATGTTGCTTGGTAACATCTTGCAAAGTAACCCTAGGCTGCTAACAAGAGAATGTAGGGAGCAAGTTCTTATCTTACAATAGATCATGCTTAGATAGAAATTATACCTAATTCGCCTTGCTTGGTTGATAAATGGATGATAGCAAGACAATCGACTCTAGAATTATCACTCCACCACTCGTAGAAGTAGTTTTGAAGCTAAGTTCGGTTATATGATTAGAGGTACCAAAGTCCCTAATCAAGAGCACAAACCCCGTGAAATCATCCATGTAGTTGAATTGCCCACGAACTAGGATATCACATCCCCGCTCACCGATGTAGTTGTGAAGCTAGTTTGTCGTGTTTAGAGGCTCGATAGACCATGAACATCGCGTTTTCCAACTATGTGAGACAACAATTGATAATTTCATTTGTGTCCATCACAAACTATAGCATTGCATAATTATACGTGCCTTAGCTCTAGTTGCTTCTTATATCGCTTCCAGATTGTTCAGACACCACCCCAAAACTTAATTATAATTTACCAAGAAATTCTAATCAACACTTGTGAAGGCTGTTATCTTACACTTGAACTTCATAATTTTGAATTGGTCCAGCCCCTCGTGGATTCACATCCGGCTTTTAAAAAGGGCCACCGTATTATTTGTACGACCGCGTACGCTTTGAATGTGTGTGTTGGAGCGCAACAAGTTTTGGCGCTGTTTCCGGGGACTGGTTAAATTGGTGAATTTCTTGTTTTGTGTTAGTGTCTAATTTCTAAGTGTTGAAAAATTTCTTTATCAGTTTTAGATTTATTTTATTTTTTGTTTTTAGTCTTATACCCTTCTTGACATGACATCATGGAACACAAATAGATGAATGGTGGATACCCATATTTTGGTGAGTCCTGTCTGAATTGTGGGAGGACTCCCACTGTCGCAACACTCGCTGCCACTTGCAGTATTTGTGGTGGTCAAGATGGCCATTGGGATGGTTGTCCAAATGCATATTCCCTCCCTAAGCCCCTACTATGATCCTTCTATTATTTTTGATGAGTACAGAAATGATGGAAAGGTGGAATTAGAACACCAAGCTCAGATAGAAAACATGTTAAAAAAGGTCCTTGAGAAGACAGAAGCAAGGAGCAGATGGAAGCAGTATTGGGTGTCTGTAACAAGGAAAATAGAGAGGCCTTAGAAATGATAAGCGCCAAGTTCATGGAGATGATGGTTGAGGCTGAAGATTGCTTTGATTTGCAAGTGAAGGTCTTATGAAATACTCAGGAGGGACTACAAGGAGAAGAAAGGGTGAGTTCTTTGAAGAAGCTCAGTCGCTAGAAGCTCCCGAGAGTCCCCATGATGGTCTCACACATATGGCCAATCCAACATGAAAGGAGATAGAGTTCCAACCATTTAACATTCATGTGGGAGTTAGATGTTGATGTGGAGAAGGTGTACACAAGTAAGGAGGTCACAATGTTCTTACCAGAGCTGAGGTGTATTGTATCTCACTGCTACTTCGATATTAAGTTTGGCTGACAACCCAGGAAACATACCTTCCAAGCTTGTAGAGAAAGGTCTAGGGGAGGAACAAGCCCCATATATTCTGAAATTTGCTGATTCCAAGAGACAAAATGACTTTCACTTACGTAAGGGCCAATGCGCGTAGGCGACATCTACTTTTGGTCTTTCATTTTTTCACCACCACCCCAGAACATAAGAGTGAAACCTGAGAAGAAATTAGGGTGAGATTCATATCCTCAAAGTGGAGGGAAACGTGGTGAAACGTGATGCGTCAGGTCGTTGACGTGGGGTCAAGGTGATGCTTGGGAGGCAACTCCAAGGGTACCAGTTGGTACAATTTTAATTGTTTTTTTCATTTATGTTGATTTTGTTTATTTTCGTCTTGTTGTTGTTTTTGGTGGAGAATTAAGTACGTATGGAGGGGGAAAGTCCGAGTAAATTTCTTGAGTGAGGAAGCTAAGAAGCATGAAAGAGGGAAAGTGTGGGGTCGAATACCCACTTGCTCAAAATGAAGAAAAACATGTTTTAGCTAGGCCTAGAGGCCCCGTTGGTTTTCACCCTTTTTAAATCTTGATTAGATGAATTTGGGTACATAGCATGATTCAAGGTGGGATGAGGAAAAATTTAAAAATTTAGTGCTTAATGATTGGGGTGAATTTAGTGCTTGATAGGTATTGGTCGAGGGAGAATTTATTATTTGAGCATGATTCCCACCCGCTATTTTCTTTTCAGCTATTTTCCGATGGGGGCACTTTGAATCGAGAAATAAAAAATTTTCATTTGTTTGTAAATAACTCTTCAGTCATAGTTAGGGACTTTTCCTGACGATGGATGATTACAAACTGTCTTGAGGGAAAAATTAGTCTATAGGTTTTTGTTTTGAGCCCTTAGTTAATTGATGGATTGATGTTCTTGTTATGTAAGCATGCATGATTGTAAGATGCAAAGTGATTTTAATTGAGAGGCATGTTAACCAGTTGTAGAACTCGTTTGATACACCTAGTTCTTGAATGTGACTCCCATGTGCTTAATGCTTAATATTGAATTCTGTGATTAGCCGAGTTAAGAGTTCCGAATTTGTCTTGAATTGAGCATGTGTTGTGAGTGTAAGGTGTTTGAATATTCCATGCTATTGTGTAGTGTCTAGAACTCTCCTGGTGTGTATACAAAATGAAATGAGGGATGTCAATTGTAGGAGATGATTTAGGCATTTCTTTGAATGAGCCTAATTTTTATCCGCTACTTTACCTACTTTGAATGTTTGATCCTAGTTAGCCCCATTGGGTATTAAGCTCATTCTTTTTATAGTTGCACCATAAGCTTAATCCTTTCTTTCATTAGCCTATGAATTTGATCCAAATTCCTAAGTGCTTATGAATTGCAAAGATGTTAAGGAGGAGAAGTTGGAATGAGAAGAAAATAGTGGTTATGAGCTAAAGAAAAGACTAGGAGGTGCATTTTAAAAAATTGAACAAGAATTAGTAAGGGAGTAAAAAGAATAAAAGAGCGAAAAAACATAAAGAAAATAATTGCTTAAGTACTCCTTACTAGTAGTTTGAGTTTTCTTAATGAAATGGGGAAACGGAAAACGGAGAAAGGGAAAATAAAGAATAAAGGTAAAGTAAGAAGATGAAAATTCCTAAGCAAAGTGTGATGTATTAAAAGCGCTTGGGAAGATAGCCACTATTCATAATGTATTATACATACCCGTCCCTTAGCTTACATTACAACCCGATAAGTCCTACTTGATCTTACATTCAAACATTCCTATATTAGTGGATTAAACACTAAAGGCAAGCTTATGGGTCAATACATGATGCATGTGAATTCTTTGTGAGAGTGAGTTGAATTCTATTCATATACCCATATTATAATTGGAAAACTTGCAAGTGAAAAATGGGTATCTTTCTTGTTGTGAGGGCACATGTTTGAGAAAATATAGAATTCATGTTAGAATTTTGATTGATAATGTCTGCGAGTTTTTGTGGTTGTAGAGTCGATTCTTGATTTAAAACAATGATTGATATGTAATTATTTGATAATATATTAATCATTATTTTAATTATATATATATATATATATAACATGCGGTTATTTGAACTTGTCATCTAAATCAATCATTCTAGCCTTAATTTGAGTCGTCTTCCGTCGATTGGTAAATTGTGTGTCTTCCTTGTGCATGATGTAAAGGATTTGTCTGAGGATGAACAAGGCTTTACGTGTGGGTAGTGATCTTGGCATTTACATGCCCAAATACTATTTTATACCACAATTTTTTACTCTGATGTTGTACCTTAATTTAAAACAATCTCATGTATTTTGTGTAATTTGTGGCCATGGACTTACAAATATGATTATCTCTTTGTAGGTTGAAATTGCCAATTATGGAGCTCAATGAGAATATAATGGTCCTAATATTGAAGATAAATGTTAAGGGATGGATTATGGATGATGAGACAAGCTAAAAGGGACATTTGGAGTCAACTCCGTGCCACGGGAAGCATTGGGGCATTCAAAAATGTGCCATTGAAAAGAGAAAAGAATTAATTTATATGTTGTGGGTTACTAAATAGAATGAACCTCCGCATTTGCTCCATGCGGCACGGAGGAATCTCCGTGATAGCCTCCTCGTAAGCTACGTGAGCTTTCCCACCACAGGCCAAATTTTTGCATTTTTTCAAAGTTAGTATAAATTAAACCCTTAGCTTCTAAAATCATTTGTCACGAAATATTTTCGGGAAACTGTGAGAGGAGCGAAGGGAGAAGTGAAGAACTCACCTAGGGTTCACTATTTTACATTCTTCTTTTACCTATTCTTGTAAGTTCACTACTTAACGATGTTTTGAGTTATTTTATGAACATGAGTGGCTAAAACCATCTCATCTAGGTTGAGGCCACGTGATGATTGTAATGCAAGGAATTTGTTTTGGTTTGTGTTCTAATTGTTGTTTTATTTTACATTCTTTGTTATGGCTGTTTTTGTTCGATCACCATAAAAACATACATATTAAGCTAGGTAAAAGCTTGAGAGTGTAACCCTAGGCTAGAAACAAGAGAATGTAGGGAGCAGTTCTTATCTACCATAGGATTCACGTTTGTGATAGAAATTATACCTAATTCCTCCTTTTCTTGCTTCTAGTTTTATAAAAGTGGATGATAGCAAGACACCTGGCTTAGGAATTGTCACTCCACCACTCGTAGAAGTAGTTGTGAAGCTAAGGTTCGGTTAAATAATTAGATGTACGAAAGTTCCTATTCAAGAGCACAAACCACGTAAACCACATCCATGTAGTCTAATTGCCCACGAACTAGATATCACATCCCCGCCAACGATGTAGTTGTGAAGCTAGTTTGTCATGTGTAGAGGTTCGAGAGACCAAGAACATCGTATTTTCCAACTATGTGAGACAACAATTGATAATTTCATATGTGAACAATTACAAAGTGTAGCATTGCATGATTATATGACCTTAGCTCTAATTTCTTCTTATATCATTTCCTGCATTGTTTTATGATCACCCCAAAACTTAATTATAATTTACCTAAAACTTCTAATCAACACTTGTTGCTGCTATCTTACACTTGAACTTCATAATTTGCTGAATTGTCCAATCCCGGTGGGTTCGACATTTGTCTCTTAGAAAAGCCAATTATATTATTTGTACGATCGCGTGGCGCTTGCGTGTGCATTGGAGCGCAACAACTTGGAGAGGTGGACAATGGGATTTGTCGACTCCAATCGGATGGCGTTGTTGTTCTCAAGAAACATGCTATCATAATTGTCCTTGGTGACGGTGAAAGCCACAAGATGAGGATATGATTTTTGTAAAGCTAAAGGAAGCCGTTGAAGTCAGAAGGTGGAGGTCTTCCCAAGGGGGAGATGGTGTGTTGTGGTACCAGTGGCTTATGTTCCGTATGTTGACAATTTGAGGGGCCGGATATTGCATGAGTCCCATGGATCCAAGTATTCTATCCATCCGGGTTCCACCAAGAAGGATATTGTAGAATTCCGTAGCCAAGTGCCCGAACCGTCAGAAGTGAAAGCTCTGAGCACTGTCATGCTGATGTGAGGAGAGAGAGTTGTAGTACGAGGTGGATGATTGGGTATTTCAAGGTGTCTCCCATGAAGGAGTCATGCAAACTTTGAAAGGAAAGGAAAACCTTCAGCCCCTGCTATGTTGGTCCCTACCGGGTTATGAGAAGATTTGATAAGGTAGCGTATGAGTTGGACTTTCCATTGGAGTTATCTTCAATTCATCCTATCTTTCATGTACGTCTTGAAAAAGTCCTGGGTGATCCAACCCTTAGTTGTCCCAACTGAAAGTAAGCAGCGGAGATAACCCAAGTCATGAGGAAATTCCAGTTGCAAATCTTGGATCGTCAGGTTCAGATGCTGAGGAACAAAGAAGTAGCTTCGGCAAAGGTGTTATGGAGAAACCAAAGATGTTGAGGGAGCTACTAGGCTTGGAAGAAATATGATGGCTAAATACCCTCACTTATTCCCCACGCCCGCCTCGCCTTGAGTTTTACTAGTTTTTTCCCACCTCTCAATCAGCTCATGTACAGTTCATGTGCGCAAGTTTGTTTCAGTTTATGATAATGCATAAGTGATGCCTGAATTTAGTTCGCTTATGTAGTTCTTTCGAGGCGCCATTCCGTCAATTTTCTTACCTAGAATGATCAAAGGTTTGCATATGATTTTTTCATGTTATCGAAGTTTTCTGTAGGTTTCTAACATTCAAGGACCAATGTTCCCAATGGGGGTTATAGTTATACCCTCGGGAACCTAAGGATCACCTAGAGTAAAACGGAAAACTGAAATTTCGCACTGTGTCATAGAATGAATCGTGAGGGTGAACATGAGTCGTGAAGTGACCGTGGTCCAAAGAGGGGCTGGCGGGGTCCTGCGTTGAAAAGACCACGGACATGACCACAAGTTGTGGTTAGGGCTTCATGGACTAGTGAGGTATCTCGTGGCTCAGACTCCGGTTGTTGGTAAGGAGGCATTGGGCAAGAAAGCCACTATGGGATGGTGACCCCGAGTCGTGGTCACCCACTATGACTCATAGTGTCTCCCGTGAGGTCCCCTAGTTGTTTTGAGTAGTGTGAACCAAATGACTCATGAACACGAGTCATGGCCTGTGAGCATGAGTCGTCCGCCCCTCGTGGGATCGGCAAACACCAAATTATCCAATTTCAAAAGGGCTTTTCCGTAATCTTCTAAGTCCTAGGGGCCTATACTATGTCGTTTAAGGATCGTTTTACATGGCTTAAGAGGGGAAACCTATTCTAAGCTAAGTCGTTCCGTCATGCAAACTTGAGAGTTTCAAGAAAAGATTTAGGAGCAAGTTTTGGAGGTTTCCATTGGGATCTCATTTGGGCAATCGTAGAAGTGGTTAAAACCATCCCTTCTCGGTATGTAGGGTTATGAGTGGGTGTTTCCTTCTCACCCATGCCCATGCATTCCTCTTAGATAAGTGGCGAGAAATTCATATGATCAAGTTATGGGGGTTTACCCAACCGCACATTCTTCAATTCTTTACATGGGTACGATTAGATTATGTTTATAATGATGACTGTGAAGCATGTGGAAAATTTTAAATTTGTTTTCAATCAAAATTGTGTTTTCTAAACTATGAAATTTAAATTCCCATGGATGAGAAGTTCATGAAAGAAGAGAATGATGATGAATGCTTGATGATGATGAGATTTGATGATGAAAGCATGTTTCTAAAGCTACCCATGATTATACTATTGTTTTCAAAGGAATTGAGTAGATCCAAGCATGATTAAGTTTTCGGCAAGGCCCTTATATCAAGGATGGAAGATGCTGTATCTCTAAGTAAGCTTACCACATGGTTTTGGAGTAGACGCTTCCACTTATATTTGAGCTTGTGGTATGTATCGAAATAGAGTTTCTCATATGCATGAACTCATAATTGAGATGTATGTTATTATTGAGCTTCATTTTCATACGAGCACGGGCTCTATGCTTGATTTCACTATTGAGCTTTGTCAAATGACAAATGTTGAGCCTAAGCATAAGATGTTGAGTTAATGCAATGATATCATTTTTTATCTTCGTGCGATATGATGTAGAGCATTGCATGTTTTGAGGAAGAGCTCCATGGAGTGTGCCAAGGGTCGATCACCCTATCTCCCAAAACTACGCCCCAACATAGGTTGATACTATTATGTTATTGGGACCCTTTCTTTGGGAGCTATCCTCAAATTCTGTACTGGCCCATGAGCCAGATATCGAGATTTGGGCGTAGGCATCTTTAGCCTGGTAGCAAGGCTAGAAATGGTGGCTGTCGTTGCTACGAGACTTCTATTGTCTATGTGATTCAGATTTGGCATATTCTTCGTTACTCATTATTATTATTTTAAACATGGCATGTAATAAAGAAAGGTTTGACTCATCGTCAGATTTTCTATAAATGTCACATTTCAAACTTTGAGTCATTCGAGCCGCTATGATATTAAGCTATGCATGGTCATATTATGAAAAGATTATGATTTCATAACAGAATGGATGTATTCCTTCCTCTAAGATTTGGAAAGCTTATGATGTGTTATGAAATGTTTTAAATGATTTTACTCTTTTCTTAAGAGGTTTTACTTACCTTGCATACTGTACATTCCACATAATCGACAACATACTTTCTATGTTGTATCATTTCATGATACGTAACCCAACTCCCAAGGCTCAGCTCCGTTCGTAGTCGATTGTTAGAGTTAGCACCTTCTTGGTTGGTGAGTCTTCATCCTTCGAGGGCTATATTTTTATTTTCCTTATGTATTTTCAATCAAGAGATTGTTGAGTTAGTTGGTGTCCTATCCCATCAACTCGTCCAGACATAGTGCTTTTCATACTTATGTATGTGCTAGCTTCGGATTCTGGTTCCTTTTATGTTATGCTTAAGTTAGGACTTCCGCTGAGCTTTATATCATTGATTCTTCAAGATATATGATGAGTTATAGTATGTGCTTTTGTCATGGGTCGACTTGGGGTCTCTAGGGTCTCTTGTCCCATGTCTACAATCCGGGGCTCGCTCGATCGTGACAGAGCGGTCCTTAGCCTGCCTCTTATCAACTAAACTTTCACCATAGCCTCTTGAACCGAATATGGCCCTATCATAGCTTCCTCACCAACCTCAAACAACTGGCTGGGTGATCTACACCTCCACCCATAAAGAGCCTCGAACGGGCCATCTTTTAATGCTAGAGTGATAGTTGTTATTATAAGTAAACTAAATCAGGGAAAGTGATCATCCAAACTTCCTTTGAAGTCCATCACACATGCTCTCTAACATGTCCTTGAGAGTTTGGATTGTTCGCTCTTCTTTGCCATCCAGTTTGCAGATGAAAGGTCAATGCAGCTTAACTCGAGTCCCAAGCCCTTTCTAAAAAGACCAATTAAACGGGAGGTGTCAGCACCTCGGTCCGAAAATAATGGACAAGGATCTATGCAGTCGAATCAAACCTGACATACAAATTTCTGGCATAATCATTCGCCGAGTCTATGATTTTCACTGCAGAAAGAGGCACTTTGGTCAACCCTTGTCTACCACAACCCAAATGGAATCATATTGTTGGCGAGCACGAAAATCCCATTATAAAATCAATGTTGATCTGTTCCCACTTCCAGGTAGGAATACTCGATATCCTGAAGTACTCCTCCCAGCCTCCCTTTGATGTCAACCTTTTACTTGTCGATGTGCCTGGGCATCTAGCTAAGAATTCTACAATATCCTTCTTCATGCCATTCCACCAATATATTTATCATAAATCACGATACATCTTGGTGGAACCCGGATGGATAGAATAGCTGGTTCCATGTGCCTCGTGCAATATCCGGCTCCTCAAATCATCAACATATGGAACACATAGGCGACCTTGGTACCGAAGCACACCATCTCCCCCTTGGGAGAATAATTCTACTTTCTGACTTCAAACGATTTCCTTCAACCTTACCAAACTCGGGTCCTCATCTTGTCTAGATTTCACATCACTACCAAGGAAGATTCGGATCCTATGCTTAACAAAACACCGCCTTCGATAGAGTCAACCAACCTCACTCCTAACCTTGCGAGATGATGCACATCTTTCACCACTTCTTCTTTCCTTCCTCCACATGGGATACACTTTCTATCGAGAGTCTATTAAGTGCGTCCGCCAACATATTAGCCTTAACCGGATAATAAAGAACACTCATATCATTGTCTTTGAGTAGCTCTAACCACCTCCTTTCCATAGATTGGAGTCGTTTTTGTGAACACATATTTTTAGCTCTTGTGGTCCGTAAACACATCCACATTAACCCCATACAAGTAATGTCGCGATATCTTCAATGCAAATACCATCGCGGCCAACTCTAGATCATGGGTCGGGTAATTTTCCTCATGGACCTTCAACTGTCTAGAGGCATATGCTATTACTCTCCCTCTCTGCATCAATACATACCCTAGTCCGATTCTCAAAGCATCACAATACACCACAAACCATCCGTACCATGTGTGCTAGTCAATACCGTGTTGTAGTGAGCCTCCAGCCCAATTTTAGAGGATTTTCTTCACAAGCCTCCACTCATTGAAACTTTACCTTTTATGAGTCAACTTGGTCAAAGGAGACGCAATAGAATAAAATCCTTTCAAAATAAATCTCTCTCGGTAGTAGCAAGCTAGGCCTGGAAAGTTCCTGTATCAAAGGATTCACTGGGTCTAGCCAATTGTTCATCGCCTGATTTTCCGAGAATCTACCTTTTTATACATTCGCTTGGTACCAAGCACACCATCTCCCTTGGGAGAATACCTCAAATTTCTTCTGACTTCAAAACGATTTCCTTCAACCTTACCAAACTCGGGTCCTCATCTTGTCTAGATATTACATCAGTCACCAAGGAAGATTCTGGATCCGCGTTTAACAACAACACCGCCGATAGAGTCAACCAACCTCACTCCTAACCTTGCGATGATGCCATCTTTCACCTGAAATTTTCTTCCTTCCTCCATGGGATACACTTTCTATCGAGAGTCTATTGCGCGTCCGCCAACATATTAGCTTTAATGGGATAATAAAGAACACTCATATCATTGTCTTTGAGTAGCTCTAACCACCTCCTTTCCATAGATTGAGGTCCTTTGTGAACACATATTTTTAGCCTTGTGGTCCTAAACACATCCACATTAACCTACAGAGAAGTAATGTCGCGATATCTTCAATGCAAATACTCATCGCGGTCAACTCTAGATCATGGGTCGGAAAATTTTTGCCTCATGGACCTTCAACTGTCTAGAGGCATATGCTATTACTCTCCCTCTCTGCATCAATACATACCCCAGTCCGGATTCTCAAAGCATCACAATACACCACAAAAAACCATCCGTACTCCTGGGATAGTCAATCACCGGTGTTGTAGTGAGTCGAGTCTTCAATTTCTTAGAGGATCTTCTCACAAGCCTCCGACCATTAAAACCATCTTTTAAGGGAGTCAACTTGGTCAAAGGTTATGCAATTGACTAAAAACTTCAATAAACTGTAGTAGCAAGCCAGGGGCCCAAGAACCTCAATATCTAAAGGATTCACCGGTCTAGGCCAATTGTTCATCGCCTCGATTTTCTGAGAATCTACCTTTATACCTTCGCTTGGTACCACGTGAACTAAAATGCTACCGAGTTCAACCAAAACTCAACCTTGCAGAACTTTGCATACAAATGGCGGTCTTGAGAGTTTAAAGTACTACCGTCAAGTAAGCAACATACTCCCTCCTCGCTTCCTGAGAGTATATGAGGATATTGTCAATGAACATAATCACAAACATGTCCAGGTACGGGGCTTGTCACTCGTACATTAGGTCCATAAAAGCTTCAGGAGAAGTTCCTGTTGGTCCAAAAGATATAATTCAAACTCGTAATGACTATACCGGCATTCAAAGGTTGTCTTCGGAATATCACACTCCCTGACCCTGTTGATGACACCGACTTGAGATCTATCTTCGAGAGCCTCTGGTAACTCCTAAAGCAATATCAAAAACATCATTGATCCTAGGTAAAGAATACTGTTTTCTAATAAAGGTCTTGTTCAATTGTCGATAGTCAATGCACAAATAAGGTTGCGCTCCCCTAGAGACTTGCCTCGGAACTGATGCAGCTTTGTGCTATTTACAGGTCCTTCAACCTGACCCCCAAATTATGTTAGCTCATATAGAAAGCCACCTCAGAGGGAGGAATAGATCTAGGGTGCGTATCAGGTAGAAGATCAATGCCAAAATTGATTTCCCTCTCGTGAGTGAAACACTTGGTAAATAATCAAAAATACTCGGTACCGACGCACTCACCTGTATCCAATGTAAATAGTCGTGGCATCGACCAACATCCTTAACCCTAACTAGATGATACATGAACCCTTAGAAAATCATCTTCCGGCCTAAAGACATGAAATAAATTGATCTACTAGTACAGCCGAACCACCCTTCCACTCTAAGAATGATTCACCCGAAAAACAAAATCCCACCGCATGAGTTCTACAATTTAAAGAGGCATAACACGCATACAACAAATCCACAAGAATAGTGTCAACGCTACCATGGCTAACTCTAAAAGGTCTACGGAGGTGACTTTATCCAATATGATTATCGCACCTCTATACACTCCGCCTAGATACAAACGATTCACCAACAGTAGAAACCGAAAATGGTTCTGATGTAGTCCTTTGACTAACTCCAAACCCACTAGCAATGTAAGGAGTCACAAAAGACAAAGTAGCTCCCGGATCTAGCAACACATAAACATCAATATGAAAAACTCATAACATACCAAAGGACTACATCCGCGAAGTCTCCGCCTCCCGGGGGCGTGAGGCGAGGGCATTGAATCGTGCTGGCGCTGTCCACCACCCCCACTAGAAGATGCCTCTCATGAGCTAGACGTGCTGGAGCTGCCGCTCGATCTAGTGGATTGGGCATAGCCCCTATCACCATCCTTCCTAGCAAATAGACACGCCGATGCATGGTTGGACCTACCACACCCATAGAAAATATTTGAGCCGATCAAACACTCCCCGACATATGACTCTTTGCCGCACTGGGCAGATCGGGGAGGTACGGGGCTCCACCGTTGTGCCTCTATCATCCCTCAATCCTAAATCCCTACTTTTCTGATCACCCTTTTTCCTGGATGGGTCACTAGATAATGATGGTGCCGGAACTAGTAACCTCGGGACAACCGAGGGCGGTGACCACCACGGACCCCAATGTGAAAACCCATAGCTATCTCGACCGAGCCCTTTTGCCTCCCTCTCACTTGAGCCGCCTCCATCTCTTGGGATGAGCAATACTATATGAGAGAAAATTCCATATCCTGCACAAGACAATGGTGAACCCTAGCAATCCTTTTCTAAATAACCACTACCACCATGAACGACCGGCTCAAATCTCGCGCTCTCTCGATCGATCAAAATTTCAACCCTTGGACGTATTTTGACAAGCGAGTGAACTCAAGAGCATACTCATGTACCGTCATCCTTCCCTATTTCAAACTCATAAACTCTTCTTCCTTTAGCTCTCTCATCTCGCCGAGGAAAGAATCAATCTAGGAACGTCGTGTGAAATTCCTCCTGGGCACCGGTCTTGCTTTGGTGGCCCTAACGTCCCTCCATTGCTCGAACTAGATATGTGCGACCCTTTCGCCTGATAAGAGGCCAAATCTGCACATTCAACCCTATTCACCCCCATAACTCGGGTGATCTTCACAATCTCATCGCAAACTTCATAAAGTGTCCTCCTCCACCTTGACCCAAGGAACTCCGGAGGCTTCATCCTCAAGAAATCTCTAATCCGGCACGCTTACGCATTACCATTCTGTGGGATGTGCACAACGGCCTGCTGGTTGACCTGAGTGGTCAGGGCCTGCGCCAACATTTGATAGTCACCCGAAACTCTACTTGGGCAATTGGCTCGTGCCCGGGGCCCCCGAACAAGTGTGTCTACCGATTCCTATGATCATTACTATCTCCGTGGCCTTCACTCACTCCCATTTCTTCTTCCGTTCATTATTCGGGGGAGCCATGATTCTACAACCGCGAATAGAACAATTTAGAAGAATAGGAGGGCTTTTCATCGCACGACATAGATCATGAAAGAAGGGAACATTTCAAAATGTCTCATAGCTTCTTCACAGGTGTGGCGCCTTCACACCCATGAAAAAGACATACATAACACGGCTTTCAAACACCCTAGGACACTTACAAACCTATTTCCTCTATTACCAGGTTTGTCACGACTCCGAACGTAGACCGGATTATAACACGGCAAGGAACCCCAAGAGGCTCCAAGACCCATGGCATAAGTATATACATCTAATTTTCATTCATTATAATCAGAAGACTAAACGTAAGGTGTAACGGAATCGTAAGCATATCATAGCATATCGTAACATAGGAAAATACTGAACTAAACATAAGCTAAGTACTACATACTATGTGAAAGCCTCTAACATGTAAGACAAAGTTGACGGGACAACACCCCAACTAACCTGCATAATTACTAAAACTTAAAATTGCATAAATCTCTGTCAAACGGCCCTAGAAACATGAGGACTCACCAATACACTGGAAAGTGAACTCTTAGGATGATCTATATATGAGGTGAGCCTCGAGAGCCAGCCCTATATCATGAAACGATACGACAGAGAAAGTATGCCACGTGGAATGTACCAAGTTTGCAAGGTAAGTAAAACGACATTTAAAATACATTTAAAGCTCATAAAACATCATAAGAGTGGGACATCATGCTTATATTTATAAACATCATAATCATAATGTAAGGCTCAAAGTTTTTAAATCATTCATAAATTGTTCATCATCATAATCATAAGAAAAACTTGATCAAATAATCACTTGATCCAACATCATAATAACAATGCATAAAACATGTGCGGAAATAAATGGGAGGACTGTCATAACCAACACCATCATGGTAGAGCCCTTACATGAGCTCCAACTATTCATTAAGTGGCCAAAGTCGCCTATGTATTTGCTAGGTGAGGGATGCAATAAGTGATATCACAAAAGAGGGGATCATTATCATTGTAATTATCATTATAAACCCACAAAGGGCAAGTGGCTATGAGAAAACGACGTAGTCCTTTGAACGTTGGGCTATTCGGTGCTAGACACTACTCCCAAAACATGCATAATAGGCTCATACGTAAATCATAACATACTTCATCACAAGATTCATTTCTAAAATAAACATTCATCATTCATTGATCTCCCATTAAAACATGATTAGCTAAGAATCAAAGGTCTTTAGCTACCTAACATCATAAATCGATAAATCATGAAATTTGTTTCATAAAATCATAATAATTCTTCATCATGTGGGAATTGCATGGAAGTTTCACCGTGATTTACAATACTCAATTCATTCTAAAACATGCTTATAAATATGGGTAACTTGAAAAACATGTTTTTCAATATCATTAGTTACAAATCATAAAGCCCAGCATACTTGAGATCATGCACATAACTTGTAAATAATCAAATCATGTTGGGTATTTGAATAAATCCACATTTCAAATCATATATCATGCTTGTTTTGTAAATATCAATAATTGAAGAGAAGATCATAAGTCGTTTTCATCATAGATCATGCATAATTAGGCTTAATTGATTAGAAGTCGAAACGAAATAATTTTATAAGTGTAAAAATAAATCGTGAAATCTGATTAAATTCCATAAAATATTATGTAATTCATAAATCATAAAATTCCATTAGCAAATCATTAGATTTTCACAAACATTGAATCAAAACCCCATGAGATTTTTTGATAGATTTTCATAATTTAATAGAGAATGGGTCATGGGTGTGAAAGAAAACACCCCTTTGTAACCCTACATACCTCGATGGAGACTCGAATCTTACTTTCTGAATTGCAAAAGAAGTTTGAAAGAAATTGAAGATTTCTAGCTTAGTCACCCTCTCAATGTCTCCTACTTTGCATGCGTGGATAGTTTAATGGGTAATTTGAACTTAACCCCATAAAAGTTTATTATGCATACCCAAAAACGTTGTAGTTTAGGCTCTACAAACTTAGGAATTATGAAACGGCCCTCACTAATTCGCAGAAAATAACTGTCAGTGGTCCTAACGGATGACCCGACGACCTCGTTGCTGGAGGGTACAACTCGGCTACTCGCCCGTCAAGTACCACACTCGTATCATCTACTCTCCGGGCCTCGTAACGGGTCACTTTGCTAATTTTAGTGACCATGACTCATGGTCACCACTGCTATACACTATCTCAATTTCCTCACTTTTTGACTCAAGCCTGCAAACGACTCACCACAAATTGTTAAATGGATAATGACTCGTGGGGGCCTCCCGTCGGGCACGCCCATCTTTTTCCCAATTATTTTCCTCCCCACTTCCCGACCTCATAGCTCCGTCCGCTCCATGGGGTATCAACTCCTCTCAAGAACCCAAGCATTCCCAGAGCTACCCCGACGACTCGTGGGCTGCCTTGACGAGTTGTCCCATGACTCCGCTCCCGAGTCTCGCAGCAAAAAATTTCCACTTTTTCTATTTCAACCTCCCCAGTCCGATCTTTGCGCTGGCTTTTAATGCTGACATTCCACGTATCGACCGTATAATCTATGTTGTTCATTTCATGATGGTGTGGCTTGAAATTTAGGTTCGCCCTGCCATTAGGAAGATCCTCGTAGTTTGCATCTCTCAAGAGTGCTTGTGAGTCCTCAGCCTTTACACTTTTATCGCCTTGAATTTAGTATGTTCATTTTCAGCTTTTGTGAGTTAGTTAGGGGTCTTGTCCCATTAACTCTTCAGTATGTAGAGGCTTATCGACATAGTATGTTTTCAGCTTTTTAGATGGTCATATGTATTCAAATATTTGATATTATCAAAATTTTCAGATTCTCTAACACTATTATATATGTTGTGACTCCCGCATTATTGTAAGTTGATCTTTAGTTGTCATGTTCATGTCATGGGTCGGTACTCTGAGCCTATCAATTCTTTCCCGTGTCTCAATCCTGTAGCCTATGTTTGGGTTATTATGCATTAATTTTGAGTACCGTGGGATCGAAGCAAAAGTGGTTTAGGATATTAGCATTCTTACTTAGAAATGGGAAGAGATAAACATATATTTTACTGTGCCTTCCTCATAAGCACGACAACATGATTCCATATGGGTGATTCTAGACCGTATGAATGTGAGTCAGGCTCAGCATATTTCTTACAAATTAATACTATGTATTTACTTGTAGGATTATGCTAGGCTTTACGTGCGAGAGTTGGTCAGGTTTCATGGAGTTACTTTTTTATCATATCCCATAGGGGTAAGTTCACTTTGTGTGCTTAAAAGTTGTTTTAGAAGGGCCTTGGTACTCGTGATTAAACTTACTTGGAAAACTTTTCACCTCAGATAGATGGTCAGGCTGCGTGAACTATTTAGACCTTAGGAGGACATGTTGAGAGCGTGCGTGATCAACTCTTCGGGGGTGGGTAATTGGGATGACCAATTTCCCTCTTACTTAGCCTGTCTATAATAACAATTTCTCGGCTCCAAAGATTTAGATCGTCTGCTTGAATCTCTTTATAGGAAGAGATGTAGATCACCTATTAGATGGTTTAAGGTAGGATAGGCTACATTTATAGGACCATATTAAGTTCATGAGGCTATGTGTAGGAGATTCAACTAATTAGAGAAAGGTCGAAAATAGAAATGAAACACGTGAAATCCTATGCAGCATGTAAGGAAGTGAGCTTGAGTTCACCGTTTATGCTCGGGTGTTTCTGAAGGTGTCACCCATGAAAGGGGTGAATAAATTTGGTAAGGTGGATTATTAGTTAGAGTTTCTGCAGAGTTAGCCTAGTATCCAATTTCGGTGTGTCCTTGTTGAAAAGTGAATTGAGATCCACATCTAGTTGTACCTTTAGAGAGTATTGAGTGAAGGATAGTCTCACTTATGAAAAAGGGTCCGATTGAGATTCTTGGACTCATCCTATTCAGAATTTGAGGAAAAAGGAGGTTACTTCAATGGAACTCCTTTGGAGGAATCAGCTTATAGAGGAAGCTACTTGGGAAGGCGAAGTAGGATATAATGGCCAAGTACCCCGACTCTTCCTCCACCCTCACTCAGCATGATGTACTAATTTCTTTCTTTTCATGACAGTTTCATGTTTCTTATTTCCTCTCATGTCTTCTTTTCATGCATGTACATTCATGAATTCAATTCAGTACATGTATCTTAGTTCAAGTCGCCGCTCCATCAATATTCAGTCTATAGCACTAGTGATTGGGATTGCAATCAAGCTCATCTTTTAGCCTCCTATGAATCTCCATTCGAGGATGAATTTCCCCAAGCAAGGAGATAAATGTAACACCCCCAAAAGTACCTTAAGATTAGATCCTAGACATGAAATAGAAACCAACGGAAAAACCTGCAAAATTCTTTAGAATGACTTCCGTCATACAAGTCGCCGGGTGACTTGACGACTCCTCGTGGTCATAAGTCGTGGTTTTCCACTGTAGATATGTTGGTCCTGATTTAATGAATCATGGTATGAATTGTGGGGCCAAGTAATAAGCCATACCGATGAATCATGGGGTGATGTTCAGAAAGGGTGCAACATGATTTTTGTAACGACGAGGGGGTGTAACGACTTGTTATGTCTGGTAATGGGTCATGATATAGAGTCATTGATGAAGATTAGAGAAGTGAAAATTGGGTCCAGCATGTCATGAATGGTCACAATGAGTCTTTGTGACAACTAACGACTTATGATGTGAGTTGTGATGACTGACATGCAAATTTTTAATGTTAGTTTTCGGGGTATTTTCGTAACTTCCTATAATTTTAACCCTAAACCAGGTCATTTTGGCTTCTATGTGAGGGGGTAAAATTTAGAGGTTAAACTTAGCCTAAACTCTCATTCCTCTCCAAATACCATATATTGAAGATCAAACTCTCAAGGATTCTCAGTGGAAGCTTAGGGTTCATTCTTCTCAATTTCTCTTAGGTCTTAAGTCTAGTAAAGAATTCATTAAAGCCAGTGGCTGTCGGATCATGAATGGAGGATTTCTTTTCACCCTCATTCCCAATCTCAATTATACTCTTTAACACCCCAAAAGTCCCTACGATCAGATCCCAAACTTGGAGTAGAAAACCATGAGAAAAATCAAGTAATGCCTCAACGAGTCGTGATGAGTCATGATATAAACCAACGACCCCTCATGTGAGTCATGGTAAACTTCAGTAGTTTCACCTCTTAGATAACGAGTCTCACTCACAAGTCTTTTGTGGGATTGTATGACTCATGGGCATGAGTCATTGTTTCTGTATCCGCAATGTAGTTCAAACATAACGGTCTCAGGATAACGCCAGAGGCCACCTGATGGGTCATAATAACGGGTCATGGAATAAGATTCAGAGAGTTTGCAACATGATTTTAGTGACCATGAAAGGATGTAATGACTCGTGATATGAGGATAGTTCGCTATGAGAACCCGTATTAAGAAGACTAGAGAAGTGAATTTTGGGCTGTATAACGATTGGTCACCACAAATTGTGATGAAAACCAATGAATCCTGCTAGACCCGCGGGCTAATAGATGGGGAAAATTTTTAATATGAGTTTGCAGTGTTATTTTCATAACTTTCTATATTTTTAACTCCTAAACAATGTCGTTTGGGATATTTGAAAAAGGATTAAAGGAAATGGGCCGACTTTCCTCTCAATTCTCACATACACTCGTGTAAAAACACACGATAGCATCTCGATTCTCTCAAGCCAAGGTTAGGGTTCTTCTTCAAAGCTCCAAGACTCAAGCTCTAGAAAGGGAATCTTCATTCCCCGGTATATGGGACTTGAACAAGAGTTTGCTTCCCATCCTTGTGTCCTAAGAATTTCGGGATAATTCTACAAAGTTAATTTCAGAACTCCATGTCTTAGGGTTTCAGACCATGTTTGATTTCCCCTATCTCCTTAATGTTTCAAGGTTTCCATGCCTAGTATTATAGGATATTCATGTTTTTATTCCCAGTTTGTATAAATACTTCATGACCTTGATATTAGCATGGTTTCAGAGATCTTGCTTTCTGAGCTAGCATTGTTTTCAAATAGAATAGCCTTTCAAGCACACACATGATTTTCTCATGATTTATGTATTTATGCTTATAGTATTCCCAACATTATTAGTATAATCTGTATCCTCAGAATTATCAGTTTTATTCGGTCCTACGGACTCTAGGACACTTTCAAATAAAGTAGTTCCGACTAGTCTTAGAGCATCAATTTCGAAATATTAGTATACTATCAAGAAATGGGATAGTAAATTAGTTGGGAAGTAGTACATAACACTGGAGTAGGCCGAGGTTCAAGACATCCGCATTTGAGAATTAAGTACCACCGTTGGTTATTAGCACAAATGGGCACCCAAGCACGATCACATCATCCAGGTTCCCTTTGCTACCCCGGCAAACATATTATTGGGTCCCCATTAATGGGGTGTATACATCAAACCCAAGGTTAGCTCACATAGTTATATGTCGGGCCAATAGGCCTCCCACGCATGCCTACGGGGCCCAGCGCTTAGTTTTTATTGCTACATGACCCTAAAATCATTTTACTTATACTTTCAAAGATTTTTGATTATCGATTATTTTCAAGACTTATGTATTCGGATAGGATTGTTTTATAATTCTGCTAAGTTCTAGTATTCAAATTTACTAGAATGTTTTCATATTTCAGTTGCATAACCCATATACTAGTACATTCCAAGTATTGACCATATACTCATGCTATAGTCGCTTATGATAAAAATTTAGGGTACTTGTGCACATAACCGCAATTAGACTCATCCTAGTGCCCATTAGCGGCTGTCAAGCAGAATCCTCATCTTTCTAGGATTGGAGTTATTATCTTATTCAGCTGTCTTTGTATTTGGTTTGGTTTCAAAATTTGGAGTTAGCTATGGACTTATCCCGATAGCCTACCGCCTAGTAGAAGCTTTTAGACAGAGTAGTAGTATTTTTTGGCCCTATGACTCCGCATTTATCTTGCAGTTTAGATTTAGTCTATCTCATTAATTATAAGTTCTTGTTTTACATATTTCAATTAGCTTCCACTAAAATTTCTTATAATCTTATATCATGTTAGAAATATGCCATGCAATGGGTTAGCTTGGTCACCCAAGGGCTTTAGGCACCATGTCGTGTCCAAGGTTTAGACTAGGATCATGACAAATTTGGTATCCAGCACGCTAGGGGCGTATCCTAGGGTGTCCGAAAGTTGCATTAAGTAGAGTCTTGTTCATGGGTGAAGCAGCAATATTTCTTATAAGGAAGAGGCTATGAGACTTTTCTTAGGAAATTTTACTTCTTTCATGATTCTTATTGTGCGATAGAGTGTGAAACTTTAAAATATCCTTCTAATTTATGCTCTACACATTTACCAAATGATGCCTCCCGTACATTACAACGGAGAAGGGAATGGAATGTGAACCAAGAAGCTCAATCACCTCCAACCTCCGAACGAGCGTGTGACTCATGTCAATCTGTGGTTACATTTCAAATGCTTGCCCAAGCTATGACCAACTAGGTCAATTAATAGGACATTTCACCTTCTAATCCAAATGAGAATGTAGATTTTGCACGAAAGCGTGACTTTACTCGCATTAATCCCCCTGAGTTATATAGGTCTAAGATGGATGAAAACCCACAAGACTTCACTGATGAAACTCAGAAGATAACCCGGTTCATGGGAATTACTTTGATCAAGAGTACAGACTTGGCTACATATCAATTGAAAGGGATAGCCTAAATTTGTATAGGAAGTGGAAGGAGAGATTGCGGGTTGGTCCAGCCTAGTGGAGTGGGCCGAGTTCGTAATAGTATTTTCTCTCGGATAGATTCTTTTCCCCGTGGAGTTGCTGAAAAAGCGAAGGTAGAGGAGTTCATCAATCTAAAGAAATCTATGAAAGTCTAGGATTATGCCCTAAAGTTCCCTAAACTCGCCTTTCGGTATGCTCCAGACTTATGATCCATGCCCATCGATTGGAGGGAAGAGAAGTTGAAAGGAGAAGGAAAGAGAGAGCAAGAGGGCAATGATGAGCAACTTTGATAATTTCCAACAAAGGTCTGATGGTGGGAATCAATTATAGAACCAATAGAGATCATCAGCCCAGCACCTCTTCAGCTACTGCTCCTTCTTCTACATGACGTACAAATCAGAAAGGTAGGGCATCTGGCTCCAAGTCTTAGAGCAATATTTTAAAGAATGCACTTTCCCGGCATGTCCTGGGTGTGGTAAGAACCAGTCCTGGTGAGTGCTGTCTTGGCAAAGAGTGTTGTTATGGATGTGGTCAGTTGGGCCATAGGTTGAAAGATTTCCCTTCATCTAAGCATGGAAAGACTCAATATACTACTCAGCAGACCCTTCAAGTCACCCAGCTCAACAAGGTACTACTCCGCAATGTAGAAGTTAGTGCCAAAACCACTTCTATGCCCTTTGTCATCTCGCCAAGAACAAGAGAACTTGGCCTTGATGTAGTTAATGTAATCCTCAATTTCTAGGGAGCCATACATTCCTTTGGCCTTTTATATTGCAGTATAATTTGATATTATTCTAGGAAATCCCTCAAAACCCTTTCTAATATATACTTTATTGGTAAGTCAGCTTATAGCTAGTCGATATACAGAATATCCTAAATATAATTTTATAGAAAGTAATCACAATTGATTTAGTAGAGTTTGATATGGTCGATATCAACATCATTCTTGGCATAGACTAGTTACACTCCTGTTATGCCTTAGCTCGACCCAAACCAGAGTCGTTAACTTTTAGTTTCTTAATAAACCGGCCCTAGAATAGAAAGGTAGTACTCCTCAAAGACCTAAGGGAATATGTCTCTTTACCTTAATTCCAGGAAAATAATTTCTAAGGTTTGTATCTATCATCTAATTTGGGTCAGACTCCACCTCTAAAGCCCAACCTTTCAGTCATCTAGCTGTAAAAAGAGTTTCCCAAGTGTTTTCCTCAAGTAGATTTCTGAGTTCCTCCCAAATGGTGAAATTGACTTAAAAATAGACCTTCTTCTAGATACCTAGCCTATCTTAATTCCTCAATAAAAAATGGATCCAAACTAAGCTTAAAGAGATCAAAGACCAACTAAAAGACCTCTTATACAAAGGCTTTATCAGACCCAACATCTCTTCATGGGGTGCCCGCCTTTGTTCATGCATAGAAAGGACATTTCCCTCAGGATGCACATCGATTACCATCACCAACAAAGTCATAATCAAGAATAAGTATCCCATTAATGTCGCCTAAGCACACGTAGCGCACGTAGTTGTTTAAGTAATATAGCACGGTGAAGTCTCGATTATCAATACTCCGCCGTAGACTTGTCCGATTAATTGCTCATGTTTAACACTTCTATTTCACTATTCTAACTGGGTCAGCTGTGTAAAACTAGGAATGGTTTGGAAATTATACTAATAAACTTGAAAAGTAAATTAACTAATGAATTGAATGCGAATTCACAAATGTTGTAATTCAAATAATGATAAAAATCTAGGGTCTTGGTGTTACAACCTCGAGAAAATTTTTATCATTAAATGACGTTAGTATGTGCTTGCTTGGTACTTGTGTGTGTATGTGCGTGTCCTCGAGGAATGGGAAGATATATAGATGGCATAGTATAAAAGTATCCGGAGGACGGGAGTCGAGGATGGCTTGATGAGCGAGTTGGCAAGGCCAATCGAGGCTATGCCACAAGGGCTCAGATGATGCGGCAACCCCGAAGCGTAGGGGATTTGTGTGATGCAGCTAACCCCGGGGCAAAGGTAGGGATTTGCACAATGCATCAACCCCGGCAGTGTAGGGAGCTTCACGACACGACAACCCTGCAGCACAGGAGCTATGCGACGCGCACCAGCCCCACTCGCCCCCAACTACATATATATATATATATATGTTAAGTGATGAAAGGTTATTCTATTCAAACGCTTCCCAAATCATATAAACTCACTTAAGCTAAGTCTTCCATTTTCTCGTCTATTAAAGGCAAATTACGTTGTCAAACCTCGCCTGATTATAAATTCTTCCTTGGTTAGTGAATCTGACCTGGCGAAGAACATATTCAGGGTTGAATCTTTGAAATTGGCCCGGCTTGGATGTGAGCCCTATAGAGTATAATCCCTAGAAATCATCTCTATTCAAGTCTAGTATGTCTATGAGTAATAGTAAGTGCTTCTACCCTTATAATTTGTAACAATTCAGGAGATTTTGCCGGATTAGATTCATTGTAACTTGTATCATCGTGTCTTCTAAGCAGTTACTGTTGTTGTCTTGACTTCTTTGACCAGGATATCCCCATTCCTTGATAAAAGCAGAATACTGAGGTGGACAAACAATTTCGAATCTAACTAGACTGGTTGCCAAGAATTTGCGCTTGAGGCATATCAAGGTTAACTCCTTTCGGCAAGTTACCCTTTTGTCGTGATAGTTGATATGACTTGTACCTTTTTAGTAGCTTAAGAGTGTATATATTGTGGTTAGATTCGAAGAGATGAACTGGAGATTGTAACATAGCATCCCTTATCGAGAAAGAATATATTCAATTTTGACTATCACTAAAAAGTGATATAGATTCCCCTGTTCCTTGTTTACCATTTAGAGAGACTATTAATGTTTTACCGTCGAACCGAGGTCGTAGAGGTCATGGATTAGCCATGGGGAAGCCCTGGGTGAAACTTGGCAATATAACTTCCTATTTTGATTCCTATATACGTAGTAAAGCTCACCTACCAACTATTGTCGTACTCTGTCGCCTACACGGCTAGAATCTTTGTAATACATCTTATCTACGAGTCAATGACACCATGGTTGCTCTAATGAATGGGGTGATAGCTTGTTGGGTAAATTACTATTCCCAAGGACCGTATAGCTTTGTTGGATTCTTACAGTTAGACATTACTGGTTTGCAAGAGACCACCTTTAGTCGTTAGGAAGTCCGGGAGACTATGTGATATCCTAAGAAGGGATCTTATCAAGCAGTTACAGCATGGGGCTAATGCCCATGATATATTATAGTTTTCCATGTACATGTTGCCAAGAATGGCCAGCGGCGCCGCCGCGTGAGAGCCTAGATGGATTGTATACAGTCAGAGCCCAGACGGCTCTGTAATAGTTAAAGGAGCCGAAGGCCACAATACAATTCTCAGTGAGCCTGATGGCTCGAGCACAAGACAGGAGCCCAAACGGTTCAAATACAATTACAGGAGCCTGCAGGGATTATACATAGTCACGTGTCCTTGAAGGCTTGGTTATAGCTTCAGAGGTCGAATACACCTTGCCATGCCTGCCTACGGCCCATCGTGGCTACAAATAGGAGGGTGGGCATACTTGCACCTATCTAGGGCTTATGGGGGCCTCACAAGTGAGGTTATTTAAAGCTAAGTTTGAACCTTCCAAGCTTATGGGGTCCAAAGTTAGGTTCTTGTTTTTATATTTGCCTCTAGCTGTAGTTTATGTTGTGAGATTATTCAGGTTAACTTCTGGCCTCAGACATCGACATTTTCAATTTTCTTCTTATCAGCGTTTACTCAATTATTATTCGCTCACATATTGTAAATGACGCCCAATGCATGGGGCACTCACACTTCCTGTAGGTCCAGACAAACAGGGTCTGAGATCTTAGTATTGTTCAGATCCAGTAGATTGGCTAGCACCTTTCTTCCGCAGTTGTCAGATGTTAGGAGGCTCTTGCCATCTTTTTGTCAGATAGCTTGATAGGTTAGGCCCCGTCTCGACTAAATTTTAGTCTCCTTTTAGAGGCTTGGTAGACTATAGATCATGTTAGACATGTGTTGCTGGCCATGTGGGGCGTGATTATGTTATTTGCTATGCCTTGTCACCTTTTGTGTTTAGGACGCCCACTCTTCCCTTTGTTTATTATTTAGGACAAAGCGATGATGGCCCTTTTCTTGCAAATATATGTGATTATATCATAATTGCAACTGATGGGTTAGCCATTTTTGCAAAAGTTTATGTTGTGGCCTTGTCATATGCTGTGAATTTACAACACTTTGACGCTTCAAAAACTATGAAAATAGTAGTATAGACTTAGGTATGTTTATATGGATATAAGGCACTTTTTCTTGGTTATAGGATAACAGTGTTGGAGAAAGAATGTGCAAGATAGCCCAAAGTGCGTAAAATAGCTTAAGTGGGACAAGTCCGTGATGAGTCGTAGGTTGATGCCATGTCAGAACATCAAGATCGCAAAAGATCTGCATAAGGTTATGAAGATCGCATCCTACGACTCAAGATTTAGCCGTACAATGCTTTAACATGTCGTAGCATTGAGTCATGGAAAGATTTAAAAGATTTGCACAAGAGGCCGACTTTCGATTACGTATAAACCGCACGAGTCAAGTGCATCAAGGTACGAGTCGTAGCATCACACTCATGAAGAACTTCAGAAATTGAGAAATCTTTAGAGTCGACCATGGAAGAATAGTACAACTTGTAGGAAACATAAAATGCAGTCGACCAAGGTCTAACACTTAGCCAAATTTCAGCTTCTGTTCAAGGACATACAGAAGCGGTGTACGACTCCGCATAAACTCGCGCTGTCGATCGATCGTGGTACGTGCGGTACCCTATTATGGAAATTCACTCCTCGTTAGTCACTAGGAAAGGATAAATGATGTTTGTATAAATACATTTTATGTTTTATTTTATAGGAGACGATTAGAAGGAGTTAGAAAACATTGATATGTGAGAGAATTGAGTTTATTGGCTTGTGATCAACCTTTTTCTTGATTTTCTCTTTGATCTTCATAATTTTTTTATATTTTTTATGTTTTTAATTAAAAAATACTTTTGTTGTTTTGTTTTAATTGAATTTTAATTATTGATTTATGTATTTAATGATGAATGTAAATCACAACCTTGCGACTATGAGGGGCTAAAACCTTTATACCTAGGCTGTGGGAACCATGAAGGATTAATGAGCTAGGGGTGCACAAAAGTGATTCAAAACTAAATGAAAATGCTTGTATTGTATTCTCTTCATGCTTAAATGTTTCTTAATTGTGTAAAATATTAGACTTTCCCGAATTCTTACTTTATTGAGCCTAGAGAGGTAAAGATTAGAAAAGAGAATTACACAAAGCCATGATCTAGATGATCATTGCACACTTGAGATGTGGTCGTACGATAGTTATATTTTGAACAAAATTGATAATGTTTCACTTGAAATCACCATGATACCTAGCTCGATGATGGAGTATAGTCATTCAATATGGACGAATCAGCTCTGTTAATGAACCCGTTATCGCTTCTACAAGTAAGTGCATTGAGTATTGATCATGTGTACCCTGAAGCAGTTATGAACCCATGGGGAACACAAACCCTAGTTAGTCTTAACTCTGAGCTTACCATCACAATTCTTAAATTATCTTTTTAATTATTATTTTTCTTAAAAAAACCTTCAGTTCTGGGTAACTAACCAACAAGTTCACTACCAGCATTAGTCTAGATATTCCAGTATTCCTGTGGGTTTGACCCTAACCCTTGTTGGGTCTTTATTACAACGTCCGTCTATACTTCGGTAGGAGGTGGTTTGAGCATTATTAAAAGGGCGTCGCTGGGCTGTGGAATACTTACAAGACTAGATTATTTTCTTGCATTTGATTTTAGGTAGTTATTCCCCATTTACGTTTCTTTTGTTTTCTTTTTTGTGATTCTCTGTGGATACATAATGGAATGATCCCTCATTTCTGGCACCTGATGGAATGTAACAAACGCCAATTTTGTGAAGAGATGATGACTATTGAAACATTAGCGGCTGTGATGATGAATTACGAGGGAGACGGGATAGCGGAGACGTTGAATTCTTTAAATGGAATAGGGGCCTGGCAAGGAATCAAACTCCAAAGAAGTTAGACCTGGATGTAAAGAATCATTCAACGCCGCGGCTGCCATCTCGTGGAGGTACCACCACCTGAGCCGAAAGCACTAGCCTCCCTATCTCAAGTATGCATTCCTCGATGAGACATTACTACTCCTGTCATAATCACACCAACCCTATTGTGCTAGACAACTCAGGTGGGAGCTTCGCTAATAATATACTAAATGAAAAGGCAATTGGTTGACCATAGCTTATAATTACCTTAATCCCACTGCATATGTGTACTGTGGATCCAAATTCAGGAGCCGACAAAACTAAGTATAGAACATCAATGTCGCCGAACCCTCCACTGCAAGTAGCGTAGTAAAGAAGGAGATCATCAAGTTGTGGTTTCATATATCCCACGCAGATAGCAAGTGGGTGAGCCCCATTACAGCTCATACCGAAGAAAGGTGGGACTACAAAGCAGCCCAGAAAAGAACGAGCCTTATACCGACACGGCATCAATCACAGATGGTGATGTGTATGCATGAATTACAGAAACTCAACCACTGACCTGCATAACTGACTTTCCAATGCCACCTTTTGGATTAGATGCTTGACAGACCGTGTGCAGAGGTTGGTACTATTTTCTTGATCTATATTCTAGATATGTCCGATTACCATCACATCTTACACTCGGTAGAAAAGATGACCTTACTTGTCCGTATGGAACGCGCTTCGCTTTCAAGAGAATGCCATTTGGATTGTGCAATGCACCATCCACATTCTAGCGCCGTATGATGTCTATATTCCCAGACATGGTGGCGTATACCCATTGAAGTATTTATGGATGACTTTCGCTTAGTGACTCATTTGAATCTTGCCTCGATCACCTAGGCACGGCTGAAAAGATGTGTAGTAATTTGGTCCTAAATCGGGAAATGTCATTTTAATGTTAAGGAGGGAATAGGTTGGGTCATAAAATCTCAGGAAAGGGATAGAGGTGGACAAGGAAAAAATTGAGGTTATAGCAGTTTCACCCCCTATTTCATGTGGCACCATTGTGGAGCTTTTAGGGCATACAGGATTGTACAAATGATTTATCAAGGATTTTTCAAAGATTTCACATTGTGTAAATTACTTGAGAAGGAGGTAAATTTAGGATTCATGAGGCACGCCTAAGGGATTGAGTGATTGGGAGAGAAACTCTACCATCGCCCATCGTAGCTCCATTGGTCTCTTCCATTTGAGGGGAATGTGATGCCTGGCAAAAGGTTTCTCTTGGTGTTTTTCTCGAGTCAAAGAAGAGCAAAGATCTTAAATCTAATCTACTATTAATAAAACACCCAATACAACCCAAAATTACACGGTCACATAACAAGAGCTATCGGCGATGGTCTTTGCATTTGAAAAGTCTGAGCATATTTTATTGGAACCAAGGTGATCATTCATACAGATCATGCCGCTCTGAGGTACCGATGTCCAAAAGGATGCTAAACCCATATTGATTTGGTGGGTGTTGTTTCAAAATTTGAGTTTGAGGTTAAGGAATTAAGGGAAAAATTAGGTAGCGCATCATTTATCCAAGATTTCCAGTCCGGTTAGGGAAAGGGACGAGATTGATATTGATGATGCCTTCCCGTGATGAATGTACTAGTTTCATGGTACGAAAGTTGATTCTAGTTTGCCAAATTTACAAATTATTATGGCTTTATATGATACCGCACTTGACTCCCAAAGAGAAGAAAAAGTCTCCATGCCCGAAGATGAAGCATAATGCTTGAGCCATATTATTTCGCATTTGTGAAAGATAGACTTCATTCACGATGTGTGCTTGAAATAGGTGTGGAAATGTTGCGCATTTTGGAGGCTTGTCACCATCTCCAATTGGGGTCATCATAGTGGTATAAGAACTTCACATAAGATTTACAATGCATATTATTGGCCCCTCTATTCACCAAGATGCATATTATTTTGCCAAGTCTTGTGATCAATGCCAAAGGCAGGGCCATATTACGCGCAGTCATTGAGTTGCAATTGACCCCACCTTGAAAGTTGAGTTGTTTGATGTGTGGGGAATTGAATTCATGGGCCCATTCGCTAGCTCATATGGAATGAAATACATCTTGGTGGCAATGGATTATGTCTCCAAATGGGTGGAGGAAATTGCACTACCAAACAATGAAGGCAAAAGTGTTATAGCATTCCTTTAGAAGCACATCTTCGCCAGGTTTGGCACATCCAGCTATTATCATGATGGTGATCTCACTTCAGAATCGCCTCTTTAGGACACTATTGGAAAAGTATGGTGTCAAGCATAAGGTGGACATGCCTTACCAACCTCGCCAAGTGGACAAGTAGAAGTTTCAAATGTGTGGAAATCACATCTAGTTCTGGACCAAAATAATGAATACTAGCCGTACAAATTGGTCTAGAAAGCTTGATGATGCGATATGGTCTACCTAGATGTGCCTTATAAGACACCCATTTGGTTCATCTCCATACCAACTTGTTTATGGAAAAGTATGTGCACATCCCCGGAAGTGCCTCTAGGAGTATGCCCGGGAAGCTAAATGCAAACCGTTTAAAAGATGGGAAATTGTTGCATCTAGAGGTTCCACGACTTGTGGGACTGGGTCCTGCCAACCCGTGGAGTGAGTGGTGAAAGCTTTTTTTGGTTGTGGGGTCAGGGGAGACAATAACCGATCGAACGACTAATTTTAGGTTACAACGAAAGTCACTGTGATGGAACCGTGGTGAGGCGTTGGATTGAGGTTTAGGATGTCACGGTCTAACGACCCATTGTAAGCACCAACATCATGGTGAGTAGCTGTTTTTATCTTAGTGAGGTGGTCGTTGTATGTGACTCAATAAGACCACAACTCGCGGGTTCTGTAGTACGCTGCCAGGCGCTTTGTGGTTGGAGAGTGCCTAGGTGGATGAAGGAAATAATGCGATTGGACGACCTGTTGTAGGATTGAACGACCGTTGTTTAGGCTGGCTGTGTGAGCTGAGGTCTAGCCCTGGATAGTGCAGTTATAGCAGACACCACCGGTCGTGGTATCCTCCAACGACCATAGGGTCAAGCTCACTGCTTTTTGGCCCTGAGAAATTCTCTACGTAATCAGTAAGAGGGTATTTCCATCATTCCTTCATCCTAAGGCCCTATACTACATCTTTTAAGGCTCTTTTGAGATGATTTTAGTAGGGGAAAACCTATTCTAGGTGTATTCCTTCCATGCTTGCAAGTTTATAAAATCAGGGAGGTGATCAAGAAGAGCTTTTTTAAAGGGTTTTCTTCCAATCCTTTGGGCAATCAGTGAGGTGGTAGAATCATCCCTTCCAGCTATGTAGGGTTTTAAATGGTTATCTTCCTTCCATACTCATGCCCAATCTCTATCAAAATATAATGAAAGGTCTATGATCAAGTATGGGGTTTTACGCAATTGTATAATTCTACAATTTCTATACAAGGGTATGATTAGATTGCATTTATATTGATGAACTGTAGCTTGGGCAGATTCTAAATTATTTTCAACACACAAAATCATTTTCCAAATATTGAATCTAAAATGCTCATGGATGAGAAGTTCATAAAAGTAGTGAATGATGATGAATGCATGATGATGTTGAGATTTAAGGATGAAAAATATGTTTTTAAAGCTACCCATGATTATGATGTTGTTTCCAAAATAAAAATGTGTAGATCCTAGTATGATAAAGCTTTGGGAAATGCCCACATGATGATTTAAAGGGTGATGATTCTGTCCCGACATAAGCTTCCTACAGTGTTTGAAGTGACCTTATTTTTTCATAAATTCTAGCTTGTGGTATGTTGAGTTAATAAATTCAAAATGTAGCCTGGGCACATATGATTTGGAGTGGGTGCTCCCACCTATAATTGATCTTGTTGTATGCTTCAGAATAGAGCTTCTCATATGCATGAATGTATAATTGAGATATATGTCATTATTGAGTTTTGTCAAAGGACAATGTTGAGCTTCATTTTCATATGATGTCGAGTCTATGCATGATTTCATCATTTAGCTTTGTCAATAGATAATGTTGAGCTTCGTTTCATACGATTTGGAGTTATGCATGATTTCATATTGCTTCATCATTAGACGATGTTGAGCTAAATCAAATTGACGATGTTGAGCCTTGTTATATAGTGATGTAGAGCATTACATGTTTTGGGAGAAGAGTCTAGCACCGAGTGGGTTAAGGGTCGGTCACCCTATGCCCTTAACTACGTACAACGTAGGTTGATACTATTATATTACTGAGACTTCCCTTGCAATCTATCCCCGGCCCGATTATCCCTTAAGATTGATATCGATGAATGCGGGTATCGTCAATCGCCCTAGCAAGGTTATGGATCACCCCACCCACTTGAGTGTGATAGTTGGGACCATGTAAGCTCTATCGTGGTATGTCGGTTAAGTGATGAGTCTCCCACTATCTAAATCATTTAGATTTCATATTCATCAGTCATGATAATTATCTTATGCATGCATGTTCAAACAGCAACATTTTGACTCATTGTTCAATTTATGATATGAAATGTTATGTTCAACATTGAGTCATTCGGGTCGGTCATGATAGTTGTAAAGCTAAGCATGGTCATGTCATGATAATATTTCGATTTCAGAATGAATTCATGTAGCCCTTCTACATATACTTGAAAGCTTATGATAAGTGCATGAAATGTTTTTAAATGATTTACGTTTGCTAGAGCGATCTTACATACCTTGCATACCGGGTACATTGCACATACCGATCGTATACTCTATGTTGCATCGTTTCATGATGCAGACCTAACTCTCAGTTCAGCACCGGCCGTAGTTTCCCTCATCGAGCTAGCACCCGTTTGGTTGGTGAATCCTCATCTTTCGAGAAGCAGACTATCATTTGCTTTATGTATTTTCATAGTTTCAGTATTTTGAGTTAGTTGGGGTCTTGTCCCATCAACTCGTCCAGACATAGTTCTCTGTAATTTTATGTATTTTATAGTTCTCGCATATTATTCTTATGTGTTGTTGTATGAGACTTCGCTGAGTTATAGTTATGTCTTCTTGATTATTAAATGAGTTAGTTGAATGCTTAGGCCATGGGTCTACTTTGGGTCTCTCGGGGTCCCCTTGTCCCAGCTCCATGATCCGGGCTCATGCTTGGGGTGGGACAAACTTGGTATCGTAGTCAGTTTCCTTTGATGTGTCCTATGGAGTGTGAAATCCGCTGCTAGGTAGAGTTCCTTTTCATGGGTGTGAAGCGCGCCACACTTATGATGAAGGTATAATAGACATTTTAGGAAATGTTCCTCTTTCTCGTGATCTATGTCGTGAAGTGAAAAGCCTTTCTATCCTTCTAATTGGTGTTATTCTCGATTGTAGAATCATGCCTTCCGAAGGATGAAAGGTGAGGAATGTAGGTGCCGAGGGCCACGAGGATGGAAACAATCATGGGTATCAGCCAGCCCCAAAGAGTTCAGGAGCCTTAGGCACCAGAGAGCCAGCTGCTCATGTTGAGTTCTGAGTTGCCAATCGATGCTTGCGTTGTGCCTTGACTGCCAGGTCAATCAGCATGTGTTGCGCATATTCTCAAATGGTAATGTAGCAAACCGCCAAAGTCCGAGATTTTTAGAATGAACTCGCTGAAGTTTTTGGGGTCCAAGGTAGATGAGGACCCGCATGATTTCATTGATGAGATTGTCAAGATCACCTGTGTTATGGGGGTGAGTAGTGCCGAGTGCGCAGAGTTGGCCTCCTACCAAGAAGCAAGGCGCATATTTGGTTCCGCTAGTGGAAGGACAAAGAAGTCGCGGTGGAGTAGGCCTTGATCTCATAGGAGGAGTTTCGAGGGTTGCATTCCTAGATTGGTACTTCCCCTCGACAGGAGTTGGAGAGAAAATGAGTTCATGAATTTAAATCAAGGAAGGATGACTATTCAGGAGTACGCCCTTGAGTCTACTCCAACCTATCTAAGTATGCCCTGTGGGTTAGTGGCCAAACCAACGGGCGCGGGTGAGCTGATTTGTGCATGGTATGAAGGATATTTTGACAAGGACTGTAGAAAAGCTATGCTCCATCAGTGACATGGACTTCCTTCGCATTATGTTGTACGCCGCAAATGGAGGAGGCACATTCGAGGGAGAGGGAGGCCAAGAGGGCCGTGGACTCAGACCATGTGATTCCCCGCAGGTTCCGTAGTGGGCATCGACAAAAGACCCACCAAAGATCATAAGCCCCAAAAACTTCAGTGCCGAAAGGCCTTAAATGATCGGGAGAGGGCTAAAGGCCAAAACAGGGGTCAGCAGCGCAGGCTCGCAGACCAAAGATTCCTTAACTTGTCATAGGTGAGGCCGAGCACACACAGCCAAGCAGTTTATGGGTTTGGAGCTTTGCTTTTATGTGGAAACCAAGACATATGCCTTCAGAGATTGTCCCGCTATGAGACCATCTAAAGCTTAAATGAGCTCCAAATTTCTTCTAGTTTAGCAAACCCCCTCCCCCACACACAACAAAACAGTGGGGCATCTACTAGCACAACTAGCGGGCAACGCCAGAACAAATTCTATGCCTTAGACACTCACCAGAGCGGTGGAGGCCTCACTCGAAGTAGTCACTCAGATGTTGAGGTCTTTCATGTTGATTTTTATGCTTTGTTAGATCCGAGGCTACCTTATCTTTTGTGACACCTTATGTGTCCAAAGAGCTTCCTCGGAGTCACCCCGATGTGTTTGCAAGAGCCCTCTAGTTTCTACTCAGTAGGTGACTCATTTATAGCTAGACGTGTATAGAGATTGACCGATCTTAGTTCTTCATAAGGTACCAGCGTACTCTGATAGACTTAGCCATGACTCGATTTTGATGTTATTTTTTGGCATGGATTGGCTATTTTTTGCAGCTGCTATGCTTCAAGTAATTGTAAGACTCCGGTCAAGAGAGTTCGATTTCCAGTGAGCTTGTCTTAAAATGGGGAGGATAGTTCGCTGTGCCTTTAGGTCAATTCATTTCCTACCTTAAGGCCGTGGAGGATGACTTCTAAGGGTTTTTTCCATCTAGGGTTAAGGACGCGGAGTTCGAAACCCCGACTATCCATCTCAGACCAGTAGTAATGTGAGCACTAAGAGGTCTTTCCCGATGATTTTCCAGTGTCCTCATGAGCAGAGATTGATTTCGCATAGATATTCTTCCTAACACGCAACCTATATTTATTCCGCTCTTACAAAATAGCTCCACTTGAGCTAGAAGAGTTGAAGGTCTGGGCCATGAAGGATCTGTTAGATAAAGGTTTTATTAGACTGATTAATGTCCCCATGGGGTGCACCAGTCCTATTCGTACGGAAGAAAGATGGTTCTATTTGCATGTGCATTGATTATAGGCGCTGAACAAGGTCACATTAAGAAAAGGTATCCTTTACCAAGGATCACGATTTATTTGACCAGCTTCAGGGTGCCAAGTGCTTCAAGATAGATCTTAAGACTGGGTATCACCAGCTCAAGGTTCAGGAGAGTGGACATCCCGAAACCGCTTTCAGACTCGGTATGGTCATTACGCTTGTTGTTATGTATTTTGGACTAACCAACTCCCTGAAGCTTTTATGGATCTAATAACAGGGCTTTCAAGGCATATGAGACATGTTCATGATTGTGTTCATTTATGACATCCTTATATACCTTTTGAAGCGAGTGGAGGAAGCATGTCTTCATGAGAATAGTGCCTTAGACCCTCAAGGATCGGCATGCAAAGTTTAGCAAATGTGAGTTTTGTTGGACATGATGGAATTTCTAGGCCATGTGGTACCAAGTGAGGGCATAAAAGTAGAATTCAGAAGATCGAGGCAGTAATTGGCCTAGACCCGTGAAACTCCAATCAGATATCAGGAGCTTTTCGGGCTTGAAGTGGTTACTACCTAGATTATTGGAGGGCTTTCCATCTATCATTTGACAATTGACTAAGTTGAATCAAAAGAAGGTGAAGTTTCAATGGAAGGAGGCTTCAGAGAAAAGCTTCCAAGAGCTGAAGACTCGACTCACTTCAGCACTAGTGTTGACCCTACCCGAGGGTACGGATGGCTTAGTTGTGTATTGTGATGCTTTACAGTCGGATTGGGATGTTTATTGATGCAGCATGGGAAGGTGATAGCATACGCCTCAAGACAATTGAAAGTTCATAAGAAGAATTACCTGACCTATGATCTTGAATTGGACACTTATGGTGTTTGCCTTGAAGATATGATAGCATTACTTTGTATGGGGTCCATGTGGCTTTAATAATGCATCACAAAGAGCTGCAACATGTGTTCAGGCTGCTGGTAAAAGACTCATCCTTGGAAGCAGAGTGGGTTGGAGCCACTTAAGAATCCAAGATATGAGTGTTCTTTTTACCACCCAGTATGTTGAACATGTGGTAGCAATCTGGAAGTTAGCAGACTTCAAGTGGGAAGTGTGCTCAACTGGATGAGGAAAAGGAAAGAGCTAAAAAGGTGTTCATCACTTGCGTAGGTTGGGAGCGACGGTCTACCTCGACCGGCATGCATTGTTGTTCAAAATGGATTAGAATCATCCCCTGGTGGTTGGATGTGAAACTAGACAAGATGAGGATCCGACTTTAGTAAAGCTAAAGGAAGTTGTTCGAAGTCAAAAAGCTGAGGTCTTCTCCCAAGGGGGAGATGGTGTACTCTCGTACGCTGCTGTTCATGTGTTCCTATGCCGATAATTTGAGGGACTCCGGATATTGAACGAGGCACATGGATCCAGGGTATTCCCATCCATCTGGGTACCACGCCAAGATGTATCATGACGCGCAGGAAATATATTGCGGAACGACATGAAGAAGGATATTGCGTAATTTGTAGCCAAGTGTCTTAACCGTCAACAAGTGAAGGCCGAACATCAAAGGATGGGAGGCGTACTTTTAGGATATTAGCATTCTCATGTGGAAGTAGGAAGAGGTGAATATGTACTTCATTACAAGATTTCCTCATACTCGTCAATAGTATGACCCTATTTGGGTGGTTGTAGACAAGTTGGCTAAGGCAAGATCAGCTTTCTACCACCCAAACTACGTAATCAATGATGATTTTTCCAAATTGTATATTCGAGAGTCCAACTCATGGAGTGCCCTTGTCCATTATTTTCACCGAGGTACTCAGTTTGGCTTACCTCTCGGTTTTGGTGGTCTTTCAAAAAAGGCTTGGGACTCAGGTTAAGCTCAAGACAAAGATTCCATCCACAAACGGATGGCCAAAGTGGAGCGGATAATTCAAACTCTCTAAGAAATGTTGAAAGCTTGTGTGATGGACTTAAATTGGTTGGGATGATCACTTTCCCTTTAATCGGTTATTACAACAACAGTTATATCACTCTAGTATCCACTGCTCGAGGCTCTTTATGAGTGGAGGTGTAGATTTCCCATCTGATGGTTTGAAGTTGGTGGAGGCAGCCATGATAGGACCTCATTCCTCGGGGTTCATGAGGCCATGAAGGGTTCAATTGATAAGGTGAAGGCTGAAGACTGCCGTAGTCGTCAGAAATCATATGCTGATGTGAGGGAGAAGATATCCTGGAGTTTGAGTGTGGATGGTTGGGTATTTATAAAGGTATCTCCCATGAAGGGGAAAGTGATGTGTTTGAAAGAAAGGGAAACTTAGTCCCCTCTATGCTGGTCCCTACCGGGCTGTGAGGAGAGTTGCGCGTGGCGTATGAGCTGGACTTGCCCTCAGAGCTATCTTCAGTTCATCCCGTGCTTCACGTGTCACTTTTTGAAGAAGTGTTTGGTGATCCAAAGATTAGTAGTTCTAGTGGACGGCGTTGGTGTAAAAGATGTGCACTTTCAGCTTTATGAAGAAATTCTCGTTGAAATCTTGATCAATGTGTTCGAAGCCGAGAAACAAGGAAGTAGCTTCAATTAAGGTATTGTGGAGAAATCGGTATGTTGAAGGAGTTACATGGGGAAGCCAAGCGATATGATGGCCAGATACCCACATTTGTTCCCTACCGCCCCGGGCCTCAACTCTTGAGGCACGGTCTTGCACCGAGACTTATTTAGTATTCATGATTAAATTATGTGCCAAGGTTCTTTTATGTATGTGGATGGGTATGATTATGAATCCAATTCAGTTGTGTAGTTATTATGGGTGTTGGTTCTGCTAGTTTTAGGTTTAAATGATCATTATTTGATTATGACAATCGCATGTTTGCTCATCGCTGTTTCCAACATTCGAGGATGAATGTTCCCAAGGGGAGATATTGTAATACCCCGAAAGTGCCGTAGAGTAGGCCCGGGAAGCTAAAATGCAAAACCGCTTTGAAAGTTGGGAAATTGTTGTAGAATGAGAGGTTCCACGACCTGCTCTGACAACGTATGACCCAAGTGGGAGTGAGTCGTGAAAGGTTTCTGCCATGGTCGTGGGAGACAACGACTGATCCAACGAATCATTGTAGGTTACAACGAGTCATCCTATGGAACCGTGGTGAGAGTTGGACTTGAGGTCTATGGATGCCACAGGCCACCCAACGACCCCATTGTGAGGCACCACGGATCATGGTGAGCAAACATGTTAGCTTAGTGAGGTGGTCAGTGGTGGCGGACGGAATGAGACCACGACTCGTGGTTCTAGTAACAAGTCATGGTAAGGCTCGTCGCGTTGAGAGAGTGCCTAGGTGGATTTAGAAGGAAACAACGGGTATGACGACCTGTTGTAGGATTGAACGACCCATTTTTTAGGCCGTTGGTCCGAGCCGAGGTCAATCCCCGGGATGCTGCAAAGCACGAGTAGACACCACGAGTCATGGTATCTCTAACGGTGACTCCATAGGGGTTGTCCGTTGTTTGTCCTAGTGAGCAATTTTTTGCATAATCAGTATGGGTATTTTCGTCATTCTTAATCCCTAAGGTCCTAACTACGTCATTTAAGGCTCATTTTGGAGGATTTTAGTAGGGGAAAACCTATTTCAAGTGTATTCTTCCATGTACGCAAGTTTATAAAATTTAGGAGGTGATCAAGAGCTTTTTCTAAAGGGTTTTCTTCCAATTTTTGGGCAATCAGTGAGGTGGGTAGAATCATCCCTTCCAGGTATGTAGGGTTTTAAATGGTTATCTTCCTTCCACACCCATGCCCAAATCTATCAAAAATATAATGAAAGGTCTATGATAAAGTATGGGGTTTTACCCAAATTGTATAATTTTCTACAATTTCATACATGGCATGATTAGATTCCATTTATATTAATGAATGTAAATCTTGGGGCAGATTCTAAATTGTTTTCAACACACAAATTATTTTCCAAATCTTGAATCTAAATGCCCATGGATGAGAAGTTCATAAAAGTAGTGGATGATGAATGCATGATTATGCTGAGATGTAAGGATGAAAAGTATGTTTTTAAATCTACCCATGATTATCATATTGTTTCCAAAATAAAAATTTGTAGATCCTAAAAAGGATAAAGCTTGCAAATGCCCACATGATTATTTAAACTGATGATTTTCCATATAAGCTTACTACATTGTTTGAAGTGAAGTTTCCAAAAAATTTCATAAATTATAATTTGTGTATGCTGAGTTAAATAATTCTAAATGTAGCTTACCACATGATTTGAGTGGATGTCTCTACCTATGATTGCTTGTGTATGTTTCAGAATAGAGCTTCTCATAAGCATAAATATATAATTGAGATGTATGTCATTATCGAGTTTTGTCAAAAGACATTGTTGAGCTTCATTTTCATATGATGTCGAGTCTATGCATGATTTGATAATTTAGCTTTGTCAATAGACAATGTTGAGCTTCGTTTCATACGATGTTGAGTTATGCATGATTTCATATTGAGCTTCGTCATTAGACGATGTTGAGCTTCGTCAATTGACGATGTTGAGCTTCATTATATATGATGTAGAGCATTTCATGTTTTTGAGATAAGAGTCTAGCACTGAGCGGGTTAAGCGTCGATAACCCTATGCCCCAGAACTACGCGCAAACATAGGTTGATACTATTAATTATTGGGACCTCCCTTGTGAGCTATCCCTGGCCTGATTGGCCCTTAAGTTTGATATTGATATCATGGTATCGACCATCGCCCTGGCAAGGTTATGGACGACTCTACCTACTTGAGTGTGATTGTTGGAACCACGTAAGCTCTATCATGGTACGTCGGTTAAGTGACGAGTCTCCCATTGTCTAAATCATTCAAATTGTATATTAATCACTCATGATAATTATCTTATGTTGCATGTTCAAAAAGAAAGGTTTGACTCATTGTTCAGTTTTTGATATAAATGTTATGTTCAACTTTGAGTTATTCAAGTCAGTCATGATGTTGTAAAGATAAGCATGGTCATGTCATGATAAGATTTCAATTTCAGAACGAATGCATGTAGCCCTTCTACTTATACTTGAAAGCTTATGATATGCATGAAATATTTTTAAATGATTACGTTGCTAGTGAGATTTTACTTACCTTGCATACTCGGTACATTCTTCGTACTGACCGCATACTTTCTATGTTGCATTGTTTCATGATGCAGGACCCGATTCTCAGGTTCTGCCCCGCTCGTAGTCGCTTATCAAAGTTAGCACTTGTTTGGTTGGTGAGTTCTCATCTTTCGAGGACTAGACTATCATTTTCCTTTATGTATTTTCAGTTTCAGTATTGTTGAGTTAGTTGGGGTCTTGTCTTATTAACTCATCCAGATTAAAGGCTTTCATACTTATGTATGTATAGTTTCGAATATTATTATGATGTGTTCTTGTATGAGACTTCTGCTGAGTTATAATTATGTTCTCTTAATGATTATTAAATATGTTAGTTGAATGCTTAGGCCATGGGTCGACTTGGGGATTCTCGGGGTCCCTAATCCTGTGTCTATGATCCAGGTCTACGCTTGGGTCGTGACAGTATGTCATTTACCGGTTGAACTAGAGCATACGGTGTTATGGGCTCTAAAAGAGCTGAACATGAATTGGAATGAAGCAGCCAAGCTGAGGGTTAACCAACTCAATGAGTTGGATGAATTCCGACCTAGAGCTTATGAGAGTGCAGCCATTTATAAAGAAAGGATGAAGATTTACCATGATAAGAAGATTGCAAAAAGGGTGTTTAACCCAGGTGATTTGGTCCTACTTCTCAACTCAAGACTCCGATTGTACCCTAGGAAGTTGAAATCTAGATGGATGGGACCTATAGAGTAGTACATGTGTCCCCATATGGTGTAGAGGAACTTGAGAATAAAGAAGGAAAAGGGTTCAAAGTGAACGGGCAAAGAATAAAGTTGTATCTAGGAGATGTGGAGGAATTCATAGGAATAGAGGTAGTATACCTTGATGATGCCTGGAGAGTCACAAAATCCACGTCGTGCCGCGACGTTAAATCAGGCGTTGCATGGGACGCAACCTATGAATAGAGAAGTCTGAGTAGCCACAAGTATGTTCCCTTCCCTCAGTTTTTGTAGTTCATGCTTCGGGGACGAAGCTCAATTATCAAAAAGGGGAGGGGGTGTACTTGTGATTTTTGGGATTTTTTGATTCGTCCAAGGGTTTTTCTTGCCGTTTTTCTTTTCCCTCGGGCATGCTATCTAGTAGAACCGACATGTTTAGAATTTTGTTTTCTTATTTTGTGATTTTTGTTTAATTAGGAAATAACTTAAGGGTACTCAGCCAATGAAAGTGTACTAGTTTTGGATTTTTAAAAATAATTGACCCCTATTTAAAGTTTTTGATGCATTAGCTATGTATTTGTGACTGCATGCATGATTTCTGTGGATATTTTATTGTCATTTAGTTTATTAGCACGAGGAGTCATGTTAAACCATGTGTAAACCAAACAGGTAAGGTGAATATAAGTCATGTTCCATGAGCGAGTGAGGTGTAATACTTAGTTCAATAACTGCGTTGATGATCTAGAACTTTCCTAGTTAGTCTTTGCATAGGCTAAGGATGATTGGTTAGGATATGATGATAGGGCGTTCTTTGTTAAGCTCACTTTTAGCCTAAATAACCCTACCAAAGTCATATGATTCCCTTGATCCCAAATTTGAACCTTTACTAGACCATTTTTCTTTGATTAACTGATGAATCGTACCTATTTTTTATAATGAACCTTTTTTGGCCCTGGTCCTTCCTTGGATATTGTGAACCTCAACATAGGCGAAATGCCTATGTTGAGGGTGTCTAGAATAGGGGTGCATAAATGGTGGGGACGAGAAAAAGGGAAAGAAAAGAGAAAAGGTTAAAAGTGAGGTGCGGTGAGAAAAATAAGGGAGATGAAAAAGTTGTAAATCTTGAAAAAAAAATTCAAAAGAAAAAAATGCAAAATGCTTGAAGAAGTTGAAAATAAACCATACTCATATAAATGTACATAAAAGAGGTGAAAAAGGAGGAAAAGGAATGAAAAGAATGGAGGGTGAAATAGGTGAATGGTGAAGCCAATGTATGTAGTGCCAAGGAAGGGATAGTCACTCATAAATCTCTCAGATTTATCATGTCTAGACCCAGAGCCTACAATACAAGCCATAGAAAGTCCTATAGTGATCCTAATCTGACCATATGATAAATTGAAGCAGAGAAAATAAGGGCAAGCCTATGGTATCTGATACATAGTACTTGAAACTTCTTTGTAAGAGTGAGCGTCTCTCTTGTTTAGTCCCATGCAATATCTGACACTATATGTGTGAGTGGGGACTTCATTTATTGTGAGGGTACATGGATTATGTTTACTTTTACCATTGGTCTATGTGAAAAGCATCAGTGATGACTTGATTGCCTATTAATAACTAGATGACATATCTTGATCCCTGCTTAGCATATTTTGCCGTTGCTTGTAGTACATTAGCTGATGTTAGTTCATGGAAAAAGGGCTAGAAGTTGTTGAATGTATAGTGAAAGTTTTTTTTAGTATTGGCTATAGTATTCTAGGTTTATTTTCTAGTTGAGCGTCGTATTTATTTTTTCTTTTCTTTGCCTTAGGAAATGCAAAAGTCTTAAGTTTAGGGTGTTGATGTGGTATGAATTTACAGCACTTTCGACGGTCAAAACTAAGAAAATAGCATGAACTTAGGTATGTTTATATGGATATAAGGCACTTTTTCTTTGGTTACAGGATAAATAGGTGTTGGATAAAGAATGTGCAAAAGGTAGCCTGGAAGTGCAGAAAATAGGCTTAAGTCACAAGTCTCAGTACGAGCCGTAGGTTGATGCTACGAGTCGTACTAAAGATTGTGAAAAGTTTCAGAAGGCTAAGTTATGAAGAGTTCATCTTATGACTCTCAATACGAGTCGTACAATGCTTGTACGGGCCGTAGCATTGAGTCATGGAAAGATTCAGAAGATTTGCACAAGAGGCTGATTCCTGACACGGATAGACAATAGAGGCGTGGCATCAAGGTACGAGTCGTACCATCACACTCGTGAAGAACTTTAGAAAAATTGAGAATTCTTAGAGTCGGACCACAGAAGCAGAGTACGACTCTTAGGAAGCATGTACAACTCATACCAAGGTCAAACACTTAACCAAATTTCAGCTGGACAAGAATATACGGGAAGCAAGTACGATCCGTACAAACCTGCTACGGGTCGTAGGATCGATCGTGGCACAGGAGGCACCAGTTATAGAAATTCACCCTGTTAGCCTAGGAAAAGGATTTTTATTCCTTTATAAATATGTTTTATGTTTCATTTTCATAGGAGACGTTCAGAAGGAGTTAGAAAACATTAAGACAAGAGGGAATTGGGTTGATTGGCTTGTGATCAACCTTTTCTTGACCTTCTCTTGATCTTCATACTTTATTCTTGAGGATTTTACTGATTTATTTAAAGAAGTTTTTCTCTCATCTACTATTATAAGTTGATTTATGTATTTAATGATGAATGCAAATCACAACCTTGCAAATATGAGAGGCTAAAACCTCCATAGCTAGGGTTGTGGGAACTATGATGGATTAATGAGCTAGGGATGCACAAAAGTGATTCAAAACCAATGCAAAACACTTGTATTGTATTCTCTTCATGCTTAAACGTTTCTTAATGGTGTACAATGTTAGGACTTGCCCGAATTCTTTACTTGCTTAAGCCTAAAGAGGTAGAGATTAGGCAAAGAGAATTACAACAAATGCCTTGATCTTGATGATCATTGTATTAACTTGAGCGGTGCTCACATGATAGTTATATTTGGAACAAATTGATAATGGTTAATTTGAAATCACTCATGAGACCTAACCCGATGATTGAGTATAGTCATTCAATAGGGATGAACCAGTCATTTGAATGAACCCTAGTTATCAATTCTACATGTAAGCATTGGTATTGATCACATGTGTATACTCGAAGCAGTTATGAACCTATGGGGAACAAAAACCCTAGTTAGTCTTAACTCTTTAGTTTACATCAAAATTTCAATCATTATTTTTAATTATTATTTTTCTTAAACCCTCCAATTGGAGTAACTAACCAACAGGTTCACTTATCGACATAAGTCTAGATCTTTCATATTCCCTATGGGTTTGACCCCAACCTCTTTGTTGGGTTCTTTATTGACAACATCCGCTTCATACTTCAATAGGAGGTGTGGTTTGAGTATTATCACCTTGTCAGCCTAAGGCTATGTTTTGAGTTGAGATATAGCCGATTGTTTCCTTGATTATGTGCTTCTGGTGTGCACCAGAGGTATATGTGTCCAGCTAGGTCAGCTCTGAGTCTAGTGTGGCATTAGGTGCAAGTTATACCTCCCAAGGTGCAGCGTGACACTTGGCACTTTCGCTTCAGGTTTAGATATTTGAATACGCTAGACTAATTCTTCCTAAGGTTTCTAGTTTCAAGTTACTATCCCATTTCTTGCCATTCTCTCGAACATCTAAGAACTATCTCATGAACCCTAACGCCTATATCCCTATGGTCGCAGGAGAAGCATGAGACGACAGTTGTGGCTACTTGTATTCAACTGACAGGTTTGAAGGGTATATTCAGATCTTGGGCAATGAAATCTATCTTCAATACATTCGACAAGAGTTTTTGAAACTTGTTCTACACTTACTTTTAACAAGTGAAAGCGGAGCATCAAAGACCTAGAGGTGTGGTTCAATACATTAGTATCCCTACCTAAAAGTGGGAGGAAGTCAATATAGATTTCATTATAGGGTTTCCTCGTACTCGTTGACAGTATAACTCTATTTGGGTAGTGGTAGACAGGTTGACTAAAGCAGCTTATTTTCTACCGATCAAAACTACTAATTCAGCTGAGGACTATGCCAAATCATACATTCAGGAGTTATTTTAGTTGCATGGTGTTCCCTTGTCCATCATATCAGACAGAGGTACTCACTTCACTTTGTAGTTTTGGAAGTCATTTCAATAGGGACTTGGTACCTAGGTTAAGCTTAGTACAGCTTTCCACCCGCAGATAGATAGTCAGGCTGAAGAGACCATACAAACTCTTGAGGATATGTTAAGGGAACGTGTAATTGACTTTAAAGGTAGTTGGGATGACCATTTACCTCTTATCAATTTTTCATATAACAATAGCTACCATTACAACATTCAAATGGCTCTGTTTGAGGCTCTTTATGCGCAGGGATGTAGATAACCTATTAGTTGGTTTGAAGTAGGTGAAGTTATGTTGATAGGGCCAAATTCGATCCACAAGGCTATGAAGAAAGTTCAGCTTATATGGGAAAAGCTGAAAACGACTCAGAGTCGTCAAAAGTCATATGCAGATGTGAGGAGGAGAGAACTTGATTGAAGTTGATGATTGAGTGTTTCTAAAGGTGTCCCCCATGAAGGGAGTAATGATGTTTGGAAAGAAAGGGAATCTTAGTTATTGCTATGTTGGCCGTACAAGATCGTGAGATTCATTGACAAGGTGGCCTATGAGTTGGAATTTCCCTCAGAGTTGGCTTCTATACATCCAGTTTTTCATGTTTAGCTTTTGAAGAAGTGCAATGTCGAACCGTCTTTGGTTGTTCTGGTGGATAGAGTAGGTGTGAAGGATAGCGTTAGTTATGAGGAGGTACCAATTTAGATCCTTAATCGTCAAGTTCAGAAGTTGCGGAACAAAGAGGTAGCTTCAGTAAAGGTTTTGCGGAGGAATCAGCAAGTTGAGGAAGCTATGTGGGAAGCCAAAGCAGATATGATGTCTTAATACCCAGATCTTTTCCCTCCCAGCTCAGTTCCATATTGAGGTATCAATTTCCTCCTCAATACTCTATTCAGTTTTGTGTCTAGTTCATGTTTTCCAGTTTCTTTCATGTCAGTGCGTGCATGTGTAATTCATGGATTCGGTTCAATCATGTATTTCAATTTGGAGTCCATCACTGCATCACTTTTTAGCTCCAAATATTCAGTATTTGGGATGACAGTTCCATTCCCCTACTTTTCAATATGTTTATCCACTTCCAAGGATGAATGTTCCCAAAGGAGAGACATTGTAATACCCCGAAAGTCCCTAACATTAGACCCGAGGGTTTAAGAAGAGAAAACAGGAAAATATTGCCCAGGTCATAGGAAGATTCGTCCAGTGACCCGTGAGGTGACTCCAGGAGTCATGGAGTGACTCGTGAAAGGGAGGATGGTTGGTGAGAACTTGTGGTCAGGTGATGACCACGGGAGGCATCCACGAGCCGTCAAGTGACTTCACAATTCATGCAGTTGGTCATGATAGGAGGCTGAGTTGGAGGCTTGATTTTTCTTGTGAACTTTAGGATGGTACTTCACGAGTCGTCCAGTATCTCACGAGTCGTGAGGACAGGAAGGGTCCAAATTATTTGCGTTTTAGTTAGTGTGTTTTCATAATTCTTAAGCTCCTAGGTCCTAAAATATTTCATTTTAAGCTCTGTTAGGAGGGATTTAAGATTTCTTAATCTATCCTAAGCCATTCTATTCTATGCATGCAAGATTAGAGTGTTTCATTGGAGATCAAGCTTGAGAATTCCCTTAGTTCTTCCTCAATCCTCTTGGGCATTCAAGAAAGGGTGTGAAATTAGATTTACCCAGCTATGTAGGGTTATGAATGGGAGTTTCTCTTCACTCTAATGCCCAAATCCCTTCTCAATTAATGAATTCAAAGTGTATGGTTCCATGGGGTTTTAACCCAACCTATGAAATTCTCTATGTTTCAATCATGGGTCAATTCTCTTCATGTTTATAGTGATCTTTTAAGATTCTTGGGCATGTTTTATAGTTGTTTTGATTAACATTTATGATTTCAAAGTTTTAAAAATAGGATTCACAATTATGCAAGTTCCATGGAAGGTTGAGATTATGATATATGTTTTCAAGCATGATAAGATGTCTAGTATGAAAGTAGGATTATGATTTACCCATGCGTGTATCCATGATTTTGACTATCAAGTCTATTTCAAGAATGTTAAGTTTGGGCAAGCCCACATGATCCAAGTATGTTTCATAAATTAGTTCTAATTTTATGATATTAGCTTACCAAATGATTTTAGAGTCTAGACTCCCACTTTTCAGCTTGTGGTATGTTTTGAGCCTAGGCTCCTTATATTCAAATTTCAGAATATGTATGTAATTTCATGATCAGCTTAATCAAAAGATGATGTTTCAGCTTTTTTGAAAAATGATGGAAATCATATGCATATTTTTTGGAGTAGTGTCTACCACCGAGTAGACTAGGGGTTCAGGTAAACTCTGGTCCTTAGAACTACATGCCAACGTAGGTTATTCAGATTCATTGGGAACTCCCTTGTGAGCTTCCCCATCCCCAAAGGGCCTTCATCTTGATATCGGTATCATGGTAGTGCCCTTAGCCCTGGCAAGGCTTTAGATGGATCTTCCCACTTGAGTGTTATAGTTGGAGTCACGTAAGCTCTATCATGATTATGTCGGTTACATGATGAGTCTTCCATTATTCCTTATGATTTCAGTTATTCATGTTTATCAGTTATGATATGATATTTTCAACAGGTTTGACCCACTGTTCAATTTATCAGTTTTACTTATGAATATCAGTTTTAACTTTGGGTCATTCAATTCAGTTATGAAATTCAGCTTATGTTTAATCATTTCTTTCAAGATATCAACATGCAAGCCTTACTCTCAGAATCTTATAATAAAATGATTTAAGATATGCATGATTCAGTTTTACTTCTAGATGTTTTACTTGCCTTGCATACTCGGTAAATTCCAATTATTTATCGCATACTCCATGTTGTATCATTTCATAATACAGGCTCAGACGTTTAGGTTCAGTCCCGCCGCTAGCCAGTATCCCAAGCTTGTCTAGTTCTATAGTTGGTAAGTCCTCATCCTTCGAGGACCTTTAGTTAGTTTGTTGTTATCATCTTTCAATTTCATATTTGTAGTGAGCTAGTTGGGGTGTTGTCCCATCAGCTCATCAGTATGTTAGAGGCTTTTCAGATATTGTGTTGTATTCATCTTCGGATTTAGTGTTTTGACATTCTGTTGTTTAGATTCTTTAATGTTCAAACTTCTGCTATTTCAGAACTCAGTTATCCGTTTTATTCATGTTGAGCCTTAGTTATCATGTTCATGCCATGGGTTGACTTGGATCCATTTATGATTCTAGGTTCCATGTCTCGATTCGGGCCTATGTTTGGGTCGTGACAATCATAAGATTCTGAGAGTAAGGACTGCGTACTAATATTTGAAAACATGAATAGACATAAACTGGATCTCATAACTAAATCAAATGACCCAAAGCTGAAACTGAGATCCATAAATAAAAACTAACAACCTGATCATTGGGTCAAATCTGCTGACAACATAATATCATAACTGATAAACATGCATAACTGAGATCATGAGAAACAATGGGAGACTCTTCATATAACTGACACTTTCACAATATAGCTTACGTGACCCCGACTATTACACTCAGGGCTAAGAGCACTACCATGATATCGATATCAAGTTGAAGGCCCATTCGGAGCGGGGGAAGCTCAAAAAGGAGGTCCCAAAGTAAAATGTGAAATCCTACATTGGCATGTAGTTCTGAGACCTGGGTTTTTCATGAACCCCTAGCCTACTCGGTGCTAGACACTGCTCCTAAAAATTTGTAAGGTGCTCTCCATTGTTTTTCAACGAAGCTGAAACCATCATTTTTCAATAAAGCTAATAATGTAATTATATGCATAGTCTGAAATATGAATACAGGGAGTCTTGGCTCCAAACGTGTCTGTTATACCCCAAAAGCCTTAAGATCGAAATAGGGAGTTGAAACAGAGAAAAAAAGATTTTCTGCACTAGGTCATAAAATGAATCGTCCTGTGACCCGTTAGGATGACGACGAGTCATTAAGTGACTCGTGGTGAGGAGGTTTGACTTGTTGGAAATTTTCAAGTTGGGGTGACCAGGGGTATGACCACGAGTCGTGGTCATCCCCACGAGCCGTTAGGTCACCCGTGGTCAGGGATGGTTGAAGGAAGATAAGTATGAGGCAGTGCACTTAATGGGTCATCACCATGACTCATTGGGAAGCACCACGAGTCGTGGTGTCGCCCATGGTGACCTCCCCTAGTTATTTCTGGCAGTGTAGAGGACGAGAGGTGACCACGAGTTGTGGTCACCAGTAATGACTCGTGATGTTCCCCATGATGAGCTTCAAGTAAAACTTCGGCAGTGCACTCGATGACTTGTGGCAACGACTCGTGGTCAGAGGTAACGACTCCTCCAGTTTCTCATTGGGACTGGCTGTCAGTTTTTTTTCCTGTGAGTTTATTAAGGGCTTTTTCGTAATTTCTTTGATCCTAAGGCCTAAATTATATCGTTTTAAGCTATGAATAGAGAGTTTTAAGAGGGGTAAGTTCATTCTAAGTTATTCCTATTCATTCATGCAAGCTTAGAGGTCTAGAGGGGTGATCAAGCATAATTCCTTCCAAGTTCTTCTCAATTCTTCCCTAGGCAATCAGAGAAGTTGTAAAATCATATTCTCTCAGGTATGTAGTGTTATGAATGGGTGAATTTTTTCAAACCCATGCCCAATCTCTCTCAAATTCATGGAAATCTATATGTTGATCCTATTGGGTTTTACCCAATGCATGAATTTGCCAAGTTTCTACCATGCTTTGATCTAAGCATGTTGCTATTATTGAATTATGATTCATGGGAAAGCTTTACAATGTTTTCAAATATAATCATGGTTTCAAGCTTTATAAATTATGATGTCCGTCCATGAAAAGTTCATGAAAGTTGAGATCTATGATATATGTTCAAGTATGTTGAGATATTTATAAGAAAAGCATGTTTTCAAGTTACCCATGCCTATGGTCATGTTTTCAAGATAAATCAAGTATCTGCAAGAATGTTTAAGTATTGTGCAAGCCCATATGTTCAAGTATGATTTATGACTTCATGCCAATTAGCTTACCACATGGTTTTGGAGTCAAGACTCCCAATTATGTTCAGCTTTTGGTATGGTTTGAGCCAAGGCTCCTTATGTTATGATTTTCGATTATGCATGTATGTTATTATTCAGCTTCGTCACTAGACGATGGTCAGCTTCATTGAAAATGATGAAGAGCATATGGATTCTTTTGGGAGTAGTGCCTAGCACCGAGTAGGCTAAGGGTCAGTCAACCTAATGCCTTAGAACTACGCGCCAATGTAGGTTTACTTATATACTTTGGGACCTCCTTTGGAGCTTTCCCCTGCCCCAAGGGGCCTCGAGATTGATATTGATATCATGGTATCGTCCTTAGCCCTGGCAAGTCTTTGGACGGCTCTACCCACTTAAGTATGATAGTCGGGACCATGTAAGGTAGCTCTATCATGATAATGTTGGTTATGACGGGCTCCTATTGTTCCTCATGATTTCAATTATGCATATTTATCATTCAATATATATATATATATATATATATATATATATTCTAACGAGTTTGACTCAATGTTCGGTTTACATATGATTATGATTTTGCTTTGGAGTCATAAAATTAGTTATGATATTCGGCTATGTTCGGATGATGAATTTCATAAAATAGGATATAAGCCCTACTCTCGAATTCTTATCTTGATTATGTTTTTACATTATGCATGTTTAAATGATTTTACTTAAGCGGTTTTACTTACCTTTCATACTCGGTACATTCCATATGCGGCCTTCCTCATGTTGTATGTTTTATGTCTGACTCAGATCTTGAACCATCCCCCGTCACTAGTGAGCTTAGGAGTTAAAACCCGGTCTCTATTGGTGAGTCCTCATCTGTCGAGGGCCCCTTTCTATTGATTATGTTTACATATTTTTGATCGGTTTCATACTTAGAGTTAGTTGGGGTCTTGTCCCATCAACTCATCCATCTCTAATTCTTTTAAAAAATAATTGTATTAAGCAGACACGTATTGTACGTTCAAATTTTATGATATGTTTGGACTTTCGCTATGATATTATGATTGATCTTCCTCTTTTATTGATTTAGTTAGATGTATGTTCATGTGTGGTCTGCATGAATTTCTCGGGGTCCCTTGTCCCGATCGGGGCCATGTTCGGGTCGTGACAATATGGCGAAAATGGTAGTATAGACTCAAGACCATGGTTAGATGATTTATAGAACTAAAGTTGAATCATGAAGCAACTGCTAAATTTGAGTGGGATTACCCAAAATGCGAAGACCATGCATACTTGAAATAGTCTTCACTATTCAAAATCATAGATTCATATATACATACATTCGTAAACATACATACATTCTATATACTTTATCATACTTTAAATCATCAATCATAGACTAACTTTTTCATGAACTTGCATAATTTGGCATAATCTTCTAAAATTTGAAAACATGAATTTATACTCAATTAGTATGTAAAATCTGTCCATGCTTAAAACATGCTTTAAAACATGAAGGGAATTGTCCTATAAATAAATCATAGTAATTTAATAAATTTGGAGTTTGAAACCCCAAAGGATCATACACTTGAATTAACACTTCATCCATGAACTTGAGAGAATTTGGTCATAGGAGTGAAAAGAAAACTCTTATTCATGGCCCTACATTCACAGTAAGCGATTCTCAACTCGGCTTTGAAAGCCTAAAGATTTGGAGGAGGTGGAGGATTCTAGGCTTGATCTCTCCAATGGAAAACCTCTAACTTATATGCACGGAAGTTGAATGAATTAGAATAGGTTAAACTCCCTTAATACACATCTTTTAGGGCTTAAAATTATGTAGTTTAGGACCTAGAATCTTAGAATTCACGAAAATACGCCAATAATTCTGGGAAAACACTACATCAGCCCATTTTGAATCATTCAACAATTGGGACCAAATCACCTTTAAGACTCGTGGCATCTCCAGTGTGACCAAGTCCAAAACCTCTAATCCTCTTAATATTTACAAATTCTACTTCGATGCCTTGAGACCATCCTACGATTCGTACCATTACTAGTGCAATCACTCCTTTAGGATATCTCCAAAGACTTGCTACAACTCCTACGATCACGGGTTGTACCCACTTACTACGACTGGTAGTAGGAACTCATGGTGCGGGAATAAAATCTCGACCTAATCACGGGTCTTCCTGTGATCATAATACTGACATATGACTCGTAGGTTGAGTCATACGAGGCAGAATTTTCTAACTTTTCTTGCTACACATATACCAAATGCTCGGAGTCTAGTCTTGGAGCCTTCGGGGTGTAGATTTTGTCCTCGCTTGAAGAAGATTAACTTGTTGATGAATTTGTTGGAAAAGAACCTCCCAAGTGGTGATGGAACATCTTGGCTCATTTAGAAGCCACTCCTTGGCTTCACCAATCAACGAGAATGGGAAACAACGTGAGATTAACATACTCATATGACACATTAAGTGAAAGTTCTCACTCCAACTCCATGAACGTCATCGAATGTTTGTGAGGATCCTTGTGCGGCTTTGCCTAATATTTGCAAGTATTTACTAACCAACCGCGGTCCCTTCCTTCAACTCAGACGTTTAGGTGATGGCCGGCAGTGATCACTTTAGAAGCATTCTTCAAGTTTGTCGAGCAAAATTCAGCCACTGCGGAACCCTCTCATGGTTGTTTCCCTATGCTTGCGCATTAATGCATAGTGAACTGCGAAAGGTTCTCTAATTCCAGGATCAAAAGAGAGCGAAATATAGTCATTGACTTCTCGTAATTTCCATACATTGAGCACACAATACACCGTAAACTTCACAATAAATAAGTAAAAATGTAAATACGACTAAGCGGCATAAAATTAACCTATGAATGAATAATCAATGTTCAAGTCCTCGGTAATGGCGCCAAAAACTTGATGTTGCCTAAGCGCATGCAAGCGCAATGATTATCAAGCAATATAGCATAGTAATGTCCCAATTATCAATCCCTCAAAGACTTGTCAAATTACCCATTTAAGGTTAACTCCATATTCCTTTACTCTAACAAAAATAAATATAATTTGGGAATAGTTTGTAGAATTAAACTACTAAACTTGAAATGAAAATGAACTAGTAAACTAAAGATGTTTTCCAAACTTGTTTGTACTTCACATGATGATGAAAATCTAGAAATGGCACTTTCTTGTGGTTGAGTTTTCAAGACTTGATTACACCCGAATTAATTCTTGGTAAGGTTGCTAGTTTCGTTACTATCCCATTTCTTTTCACTCCCCAAAGCATCCGAAGCTATCTCATGAACCTTAACATCTATATCCCTATGCTCACAAGAGAAACAGCAAGCGATGGTTATGCCTACTTGTATATCAACTAACGAGTTTCAAGGGTATATCCCTATCCTCATCAACAACTTCTAGCCTTTAAAAAATGGTCCAAAGGATCTTTAAATTCCTATTTTACATTTACTTTTAACCCTTTTAGTTCACTCTCGAGTTCAGCTAAAAGCGAAGATTTTTTCACAAGGTGATCGATTCATGAATAAATGTAATTAAAATAAGTAAATATAAATAACCTCTAATGAAGAATCAAAATTTGAAATAATAAATCTTTCAAAAGTACACCATATCTATGGTAGAAACCCTAGAAAAGGGCGTTTAACCACTTATAGACAAGGCAAAAAAATGAAGATCTCATCATCGTTCAAAGTAAAAGCGATAGAGAAAAGTAACCTAAGTTAACTGCTTGTCTTTCCTCCAAAGCTTCACCAGAGCCACGATAAAAAAAGATAATGTAATATTCCTAAAAAATGACCTAGATATTATATTTACAGGTGAGCCCTCAAATGATGCTTTTGCCCATAAGTAATTGCTTCAAAATCAGCAATATACGCGCAGGAATGCAGGCGCGTCGTGCTGACCTTGGCCATATTTACGTGCTCAAGAGCTATTTTTATAACTTAATCTTAGTCATGTTTGTTAATTTAATTAATTACATGTTATTATTTTGTATAATTTCATGCATGAACTAACCAATATGACTAGCCATGTTTTGTAGGTAAATTATTCTTAGGAGGGCTAAAATTGATGATGCACAAGAAATAAAGGTTTCGAAGGACGTGGAGTGATGATGGCAAGAATAAAATCAGCAGTCTTAAGCATTTTTCCACAGGCATGTGCCGTGCTGGGCGCCGTGTCACACAAGCGGAGTGAACGCGCAAGATGCATACCAGGGGTAGTGTGCACAGCGTTAGCTCCGTCCCATGCTAGGGCCTTCTACCTTCCAGCGTACGTATTACCTTTCCTTTGTGCCAATGAAGGTCATGTCACACCGAGATGGGGCTAATGCAATGACATGCCAACGTCGATGATCCGGTGAGTTGTGGCGCGTAGGCTCGTGCCACGCTTCTTGGTGCGATGGCGAGTGCTCTGTGAGCCATTTAACATGACCAAATGCATTTCTTATTTAGTATAAATTAAACCCTTAGCTTTCTAAAATCATTTATCACGAAAATATTTTGGAAGAGGAGCGAAGAAGGGAGAAGTGAAGAACTTCACCTAGGGTTCAAAATTTGTCATTCTCTTTAAATCATTCTTGTAAGAACATTACCTTGACGATGTTTTTGAGTATTTGTACGAACAAGAGTAGCTAAAACTCTTTCTCTAGGGTTGAGGCCACATGATATGAATGTAAATTATTGATTTCATATTTAGTTTGAGTTTTAGTTGTTGTTTTTGTCTTGCATTTTTAATTATGGATTTTTTTATGTGATCACCACAGCTCAAATTGGTAAAGCTTGAGTAAAGCTCAAATGAGTAACTACAGGCTAGAACGAAAGAATATAGGGAGCAAGCTCTTGTATGTTATGATAAGATTGCAATTAGGATAGAAATTATACCTAATTTGCCTTGCTCGATTAATAAAATAGGATGATAGCTATACACCGACTTAGAATTATCACATCACCGCTCATAAAGTAGTTGTGAAGCTAAGTCGAGGTTAAATGATTAGAGAGGTACGAAAGTCGGTAATCAAGGGCATAAACACGTAAACCACATCCATATTAAATTTCTCTCATGAATTAGGATGTCACATCACTCAATGATGTTGGTGTGAGACTAGTTTTGTTGTGTTTAGAGGCTCGAAAGACCATGGGCATCTTGCACTTTAACTTTATGAGACAAAAACTGAAGTTCTAATACCGAGCCATTATGAATTGTTGCATTGCATGATTGTCGAGCCTTAAATCTAGATGCTTATTATTATTTTCGATTATGTTGTGATCACCCCCTAGATTTAATTACAATTATCTAAAATCTCTTAAAAATCAAGCACTTGTGAGAAGTTAAATTAACATTTAGACATTAATTTTCTAAAATAGACCCGGTCACGTAGGTTCGACATCGCGGCCCTTAAAGTACTTTATTGCTTATACGGCCAGGTATGCATTGTGCGTGCAGGGCCTAATATGTTTTTAGCGCCATTGCAGGACGGGCAAAGCTAGAAAAGAATTTCTTGTTTTTGTGTTGATGTAGAATTTTCTAAGTGTTGAAAAAAAATTATTTTTATATTTCCTTTATATTTGTTTTTAGTTTGATACCCTTCTTGACATGAAATCATGAAAAATAAATGGGTTGAATGGTGGATACTCATATTTCCAATGATTCTTGTCACGAATTGTGGAGGACCCACTTGTGGAAACTCTTGTCATATATGTTGTATATGTGGTGGTTAGGATGGCCTTGGAATGGTTATTCAAATTTATATTCTCCTTCCCAGAGCCCCTACTGAGTCCTTCTATTTTTTTATAAAGATGCAAGGAATGATGAAGAGGAGGACTTAGAACACAAAGCTCACATAGAAAATATGTTAAAAGGGTCCTTGGCTTGAGACAAAAGCGATGAGGGAGTAGAAGGAAGTAATGAGAACTCAGACTAAGAAAAATGGAGAAGGCCTAGAAATAGCAGCCAAGTTCACGAGATAAAGGATGAAATTTGAAGCTTGCAGCGATTTGCAAGACACGGTCTTAGCCAACTACCAAATATCTCAAGGAAAAAAGAGTGAGATCTTGGAACAAGCTCAACAATTAGAAGCTCCTAAGAGTACGTATGATGGTCTCGGATATATGTCCAATCCCGTCCTTAAAAATGGGGATAGAGTTCCAACCATTTGACATTCATGTGGAGTCGAGATGTTGACGTGGAGAAAGGTGTACAAAAGTAAGGAGGGCAAGCGTGCGGTTTGAGTTGAGGTGTGTAGTGAACCCCACTCGAAGTATTTCTCGACATTAAGTTTTGTTGACAACCTAGAAATAGAGTCTTCCAAGCTTATGAGAAAGGTCTTGGTGAGAGAAACGCCCCATATATTACGCGGTTTGTTGAGTCGAAGTGATAGAACGGCTTCCCTTGCCAGGACCAATAAATTGTAGGCGGACATCTACTATTTGGTCTCTTAAATTTTTAATCACCACCCCTAGAGCATAATGAGAAATTAGAAAAGAAATTAGGGGTGATATTTACATCCTCAAAATGGAAGAAAAAGTGGTGGAACTTGATGCGTCGTGTGAAGCGTAAGCTTCAGTCTTGCTTGGGAGGCAACCCAAAGTCCCATGGGGTACAATTTCTTTTTCTCTGTTTGTATTTTGTTTATCTTCACTTTTTTTGTTGGGGAGATATGAATACCCTTAGAAAAAAAAGATAAGGAGCATGTCAAAGTGAAAGTATGGGGTTGAGGATCCTCCAAGATGAAACGGACAATACATGCTACTAGTTAGGCCTAGAGGCCGCGGGGAAGTTTCTCAACTTTAGTCTTGCTTTTAAATGATGCTTTAGGGACATAGCATAAATTAAGTGTGGGGTGGTAATATAAAATTTTTGTGCTAAGTGATTTGGTGAATTTGGTGCTTGGTATAATATTGTTTGATGAGAAAAGTCGAGTTGAGCACATTTCACCCCACTCTTTAGTTTCGGTTCTTTTCTAAAGAGACTTTGAACCGAGTAAAATAAATTTTTGGTGTTTGTACATAACTTCTTTAGTCATAGTTAGGGACTTTCGATGATGGATGGACGAAATCAGTCTTGAGGAAAAATTAGTCAATAGGTTTTTGTTGTGAACCCTTAGCTAATTGATAGTTTGATGTTCTTGTTATGTGTTGTGCATGATTGTGAGATACGAGTTACGTTAATTTTGAAGCATGCTAGAAATTGAAGAACTTCTGCTTGAGATACCTAGTCTCTTGAATATGACTGTATTAACAAGCTTGTTTTAATTCTTGTGATTAAAATTTGAATTAAAAGTGTGAATTGTCTTGAATTTAGCATATCTTTGTGAGTGTAAGGTTTTCTAATATTTCATGATATTGTGTAGTGTCTAGGAACTTTCTGGTATGTATATAATACGAAATGAGGGATGTGTATTGTACGAGAGGATGTAGGCATTTCTTTGACCAAGCCTAATTTTTATCCATTGCTTTACCTACCCTAATATATGATCCTAGTTAGCCTAGTTGAGCCTTGAGCCTATTCTTTTTGCTAGCCACAAATATGAGCTTAATCCTTTCTTTTCAATAGCTTTGAATTTGATCAAAAACTCCTAAGCTCTTAAGTGAAAATGCAAGGAATTTAACGAGTGAAGTTGGAAGAAGAAGAAAAATAGTGGTTGTGGGAGTGAAGAAAGACTAGGGTGCACTTGTTTAAAAATGCATAAGTGTTGTTAGGAAGTAAAAAGAAGAAAAGAGCGAAAAATGCTTAAGTACTCCTTACTAGTAACCTAAGTGTGCCTAATTGAATGGGGAAACAAAGAGGAAATTGGGAGTTGAAAAGAATAAAGGTGAAGTAAGAGGATAGATCTCCACAATAAATGTGTGATGTATTAAAAGCGCGCTTGGGAAGATAGTCACACTATTACGCGAGAATAATTTACCTACCCATCCCTTAGCCTACATTACAACCTATATAGTTCTATTTGATCTTACTTTTTAGACATTCTTAAATTAGCGGAGTAATACACTAGAGGCAAGCATATGGGTCAATACATGTTGCATGTGAATTCTTTTGGAGAGTGAGATGGTGTTAGTCATATACCCATACGTGTTATGAATTGAAAATTAGAAGTCATGGATATCTCTCTTGTCGTGAGGGCACATGTTTGAGGAAGGATAAAATTCATGTCGTATTTCTTGATTGGTTAATTTGCATGAGTTTGTAGAGTTTGAGAGTCCAATCTTGGGTAGGAGGTCCTTAATTAGTTATATGTGATTTCGAGAGGTTATATGTTGCATCCTATTTGTCTTAAACTTTCTATCTAAAACAATCATTATTTGCCTTAGCGATGTCTTACTTCAATACTTATGTGTGAATCCTTCGTGTGCATGAGATGTAATAGAGTTGTTCGAGGACGAAACCAAGGAGCTTTAAGTGTGGGGTAGTGATCTTTGGCATATTTACGTGCTTGAGCTATTTTATAACTTAATCTTAGTCATGTTTGTTAATTTAATTGATTACATTCTCATGTTATTTTGTATAACTTCATGCATGAACTAACCAATATGATTATCCATATTTTGTAGGTAATTTATGCTCGGGAGGGCTAAATTTGATGATGCACGAGCAAGAAGGAGTTTGGAAGGACATGGGTGATGATGGCAAGAAGGCGCCAGCGCTAGGCGTCGTGCCCACCCGGCCCCGGGCATGTGTTGCGGCGGCGCCGTGTCACCCTTGAGCGGGTGCGCATGCGACGCCATGCTAGCAGTGTGCCTTCGCGTTGGCTTCGTTCCACGCCGAAGGGCCTCGGCCACGCCCGCCGTCCATGTCATGCATTGCTTGTGCAGGTAGGTCGTGTCACGCGGATGGAATAATTCCATGACATGCCGGTGCCGATGATCAGTGAGCTACCGAACGAGGCCCATGCCACGCCGCTTGGTGTGCGATGGGAAGCGTGTCACGAAGCCATTTTGGGCACGGCTAAATTTTGCATTTTCTCATTTAGTATAAATTAAAACCTTAGCTTCTAAAATAATTTATCACGAAAATATTTTGGGAAAGTAGAGAGGAGCGAAGGGAGAAGCGAATAACTTCACCTAGGGTTCAAAATTTGTCATTCTCTTTTAATCATTCTTGTAAGTACATTACTTTAATTATGTTTTGAGTAATTGTATGAACATGAGTGGAATTTAGACAGCCCTTCCTCTAGGGTTGAGCCACATGATATGAATGTAAATGCTTGATTTTCATATTTGGTTTGAGTTTTGGTTGTTGTTTTGTCTTGCAGCTCTTAATTATTGTTGTTTTTATGGCAGTCACCATGAAAACAAACTTTTTAAGCTTAGGTAAAAGCTCGGAAAAGTAGCCCTAGGCTAGAACGGAAGAATGTAGAGAGCAAGTTCTTATCTTTACGATGGGCTCGCGGTTAGAAGGATAGAAATTATACCTAATTTGCCTTGCTCGATTAATAAAACAAGATGATAGCTAGAACTTAGAATTATCACATCACCACTCATAGAAGTAGTTGTTAAGCTAAGGCAGGTTAAATGATTAGAGGTATGAAAGTCCATAATCAAAGGCATAAAACTCGTTAACCACATCCATAATGTAAAATTTCTCCACGAATTAGGGCGTCACATCCCACACTGTGATGTAGGTATCCCAGTCTAGTTTGTTGTATTTAGATGCTCGAAAGACCATGAAAATTTGCTTTAACTTTATGAGACAACAGCGAAGTTCTAATACTCAAACGGCATGAATAGTAGCATTGCATGATTGTCGAGCCTTAACTCTTAGGTGCTTCTTGTTATTGTTTCCCAATTAATTTTTGATCACCCCTAGATTTAATTACAATTATCATAAAATATCTTAAATCCAACACTTGCAAAGTTAAATTAATACTTGAACTTGATAATTTCTTCGAAATAGGCGATCCCTTTGGGTTCGACATCCGACTATTAAAAGAGCCACTATGGCCAAGCATGGAGGCGGGTTTGTGCTTGCGGCGTGGGTTGGGGCTGCTTGAGTGCCCTCCACAGCCCCATGTTTGGCTCAATTTTCCTCTAAAGTTTAGCTTTGGGTGCCCCACAACAACCATAGAACTAAGGTATTAGCAAAATTTCTGAACCTGGACCTTTCGGGCGCCCCATGCCCTCCCGGATGACCGGAGTGTAGCTAAATATCTTGATATTAAAACCCCTACGCGCACCACTCCATCACAACACCGAGAATGTTGGAAAAATATTTCACTGTGTTTGGGATGCTTCAGGTACTCCACGCCTCTCATCTTGCCAAGTTGTTGATCAAATTCTCATCTGATGTTTGGGCCTAGCACACCACGACACCCATAGAACCAACTTTGGTGCGAGATTTCTCTAAGTTCGGGAGTTGGCGCCCACGTCGATTATAGCCCCAAGCAGACTTTCGCAAACTCTTTTTCTTCACACCTTGGGTCATATTTGGCTCCTTTTTCCTTGGTTTCCTTCCCAAAACATCTATACACATTTGTTAGCTCCACAAATACACAAGAAAACATAAATTTATGCATTTCATAAGAATTATAAACTCAAAACAAGGCAAAATATGGGCAAAGCATTGCACCACGTAAGTTTTCTCTGTTTAACCGATGTGTGTGTGTGCTTGTTGAGAGTCTTAAGAGTACGATACATGCGGGAGAAGGCTCAAAAGTGAAATGCATGAGCGCATTATCGAGTGGGCGGGTGGAAGAAGGCGAGGCGAAGCCTTTGCACACCTCCCTCCTCGTGAGGGCGGCACATCGCACCCCTCTCCCTCACCCAAGGAGAGCCACGGCAAGTGGACCTTCCCCACCACCTATATATATATATATATATATTAAAAAGTGTCTTGATTCATTTGAAATATTTCCCCCAAAGAACCCACGGCATAAGCGACCTTCCCCTTTAGGTTATCATCGATTTAAAGGTTAATTGAGCTATTAAACCTCATCTATTTGCAATTCTTCTTGGGTAATGATTCTCGATCTTGCAAAGAACATATCTGCAGAGTTATATTTTGAAGTGGCCTGTTTGATAGAGACCTAGGTAAAATCATAGAAATCATCTCTAACTCACGACTAGCATTATACAAGTGATAAGTAGTATTTCTACCCTTCTAATCTATAAGAAATTCATAACATTCTGCCGAATTACAACTCATTTTGGTATGTTGTCATTGTGTTTGTGGATTATGAATCTTGACCTAATTTAGCAACTATAAAGGCCCTATTCCCTTGGCGTATAGTTTGGGACATGGAGGGATTATGAGTTCCTAATTGAAGAAGGATTTATTGAGCAGATTTCGGTGGTTAAGATATGTTAAAGGCTAATCTCTTTGGAAAGTTATTCTCGTCGAATATTTGATACGACTTGTATCTCTGTAGTAGGTATGGTTGTATGTGTTGTGGTTACTTGCTATAGAGATGAATTGAGGGTTAGCACCATACTATCCCTTGTCGGGAAAAATTATATTGATTTTACAATTTCTAGAAGCGAAATAGAACTCCTGCTCATTTTTTACCATCTAGAGGACTAGTAGTGTTTCTTTGTCGTACTAAGGCCATAGAGGCTTGTGGTTAACTATTGGGAAGCATGAGGCGAGAGCAGCAGCGTATAACTTTTGTTTAAACTGATATATGTAGAAAAGCTCTCACAGTAGGACGTTAAAAATTACCTTGACACCTACAGAACTAGAATCTTAGTAGTATAGTCTTATCTACGAGTCGGTGGAACTATGCCTAATGAAGGGTGGTAGCTATTTGGGTATACTACCTCATTCAAGGACAATATAGCTTCTTCGACTTATAGTTAGTCACATTGGTAACTCAGATGACCACCTTAGTCATTAGAAGTTTGATGGACCATGTGTTTCCTAAAGTAGGGATCTTATGTCGGCTATTGTACGTGAAATTGCGCCTCATTTGTTCACTCTGATTGTCCAAGTACATATCGCAAAGCAGCCGTCTGATTATAGGAGCTTGGAAGTCTCAGATACGATTATAGGAGCCCCCGAGATGGATCAAATACGGTTGCGAGCCAAAGGCGGCTCAAATAAAAATTCTGAGGAGCCCAGAAGGCTCGAGATCTGATCAGTAGAGCCTAGATGGCTCAAATACGGTCATAGGAGCCTAGGCGATGTCTTTTGTGAGTTTACAGCACTTTTGATGCTTAAAACTAAGAAAATAGCATGGACTTAAGTGTGTTTATTTGGATATTAGGCACTTTTACTTTGATTTGAGGAAAATAAGTGTTGGAGAAAAGATGCGCAAAAGCCTACAAATGCAAATAATCGGCCAAAGTATAAGTCTCGATACATTTCGTACCTTGATTGTATGAGCCATCACGAGTATCGTGATGAAAGTCAAAAGGATGAAGTTAGAATAAGGCAACATAAAACCTCGGTATGAGTCTTACAAAGATAGTACGACCGTCAGCCAGGTATGGAATTATTCATAGAAATTGCACAAAAGAGCGGACTATTGGAATGGATGGACTCACGAATACGTGGCATCAAATGTACACAAATTACCATGAGCCATGGTGAACTTCGAGGAAGATTTTGATACTTGGTAGAACCGGACTCTATAGACAATACAAGTCGTAGGAAGAAGGTACGAGTCATACCCACAAGCCTCATGGAGAATTTTAGAAGATGTTAGAGTTCTCAAGGCCAAAACCACGAGTAATGTACCAACTCGTAGTATGAAGATGCAGTCGTAACACCAGCAACCACTTATTCAAATGTAGCGACCCGAGGACTTACACAGAATCAGGTATGACGCGTGCGGAGTCCTACTTTGGAGTCGTAGGTCGGTCATTGGCCTGATTGGCACACGAGATATGGAAAATTCCCTGTTAGCTTAGGAAAATGTTTCTAATGTACGTAAAAATAACCTTTGTGTTTTATTTTAGTTAGAGGAGGATAAAATTGAGTTAGTAGATGTGTGTGGAATTATTTTTGTGAATTTTTATCAAGTTTTGAGGAGCAATTCTTGGGATCAAATTCTTAATTTCCTACATTGTTCTTGAGATTTGTCTTTGATATTCAAATCTTATATTCTTCCAATTGTTGTTGTAAGTATTTTAATTTTGTTTTTGTCTATGAATGCAAGTATGATCTTACAACCATGAGAAACTAATCCTCAACAACTAGGGGTTGTGGGAACATGGTAAAGATTAACAAACTAGGGTTACACAAAAGTGATTCAAAACGAATGCAAAAGCTTGTATTGTATTCTCTTCATCTTTAAACATTTTTTAACGGTGTACAACGTTAGGACTTGAGAAGTAGAGATTAGGAAAAGAGAATTACAATAAATCCTTGGTCTATATGATCATTGTATTAACTTGAGTTGTGGTCGGAGGATAGTAAGATTTGGAATATATTGATAATGGTTAGTTTGAACTTTCTCATGAGACGACTTGGTGATTGAGTATAGTCATCTAATAAGGACAAACCGATCGTTTGGATGAACCCTAGTTATCTATTCTACAAGTAAGCATTGAGATTGATCACGTGTGTATACCCAAAGTAGTTATCAACCCATGGGAAACACATACACTAGTTATTTTCAAATCTTGATATTAATCACATTTATAATCTTGTTTTTAATATTTTTCTTTGAAACCCCAATTTGAAGATAACTCACAGCAAGTTCAATTACTTGCATTAGTCACAGATCTTTACCCTATTCCCTCTGGGTTCGAACCCAACCTCTTAGTTGGAGTCTTTATTGGCTTATTGAAGCACTCCATACTTTTGTCAACAAGTATGTGTTTAGAACATTATCAAAAAGTGGCGCCATTCTTGAGAATACGACTAAGATTAGATTAATTGTTTGTATTTGACTTTTTGGTTGTTATTTCCTGAATTACATTTTATTTTTGTTTTTGGGTATCCATAGGTTGTTTCTTGGTGAATGACAAGTACTCGTCGGAGTGAAACCCCACGATTCCATTGGATATCGAACTTGAATGAGCAGCTGCGTAAGATGGACAACGAGAAGTAGAGAGATGCTTGTATAGTTGAAGAACCTAGGAAAGGGCGAGCTAGCTTCAGCCGAGATGCACTTCGAAGGTGCGAAGGATGCTCGAGATGAGGTCGTAGTCTTTGCAGTCGATATGGGCAGGAAATAGATGCCAAAGATATGCCCCTCGGTTCTTTGATGAAGATGACCCAGACATTGATGAAGTTGGGTAAAGCGAAGCTATTGTACCACTACCATTGACTACTAGGGCCAAATTTGATATCACTAGCACCATGATTCACTTATTGAACATGAAAGGTGTTTAGTGGTCATGCGGCTGATGATGCCAGCACACTTTGATGAACTTCGTGGGAATATGGCGTACGAGTTGCGGAGTGGCTAAGATGATATAAGGCTAAGCCTCTTCCCCTTCTCTCTGTAAGGCCATATTATAGTTATTGGAGTTGCCCACAAATCCATTACAAACTGAAGGGAGCTCAAGAAAGCCTTCTTAGAGGAATTCTTTCCACCCTCCATGATGTTAAACAGGATGAGATCAACAATTTCCGACAACTAAAAGGCGAGGCACTTCATGAGGCACGGATATTGTTCAAAAAAAAAAGTTGACAAATGCAGAACCACAAAATTCCGTGTGATGCATTTGGAGTTTTCTATAGATGCATTGAATAATAGTACAAAAGAAGTAGCGGACACATGAAGGTAGAGCATTAATGAGTCACACATGGGAGCAAGCCGTTGCTATTCTTTATAGGGTGACAAAAACAAATAGAAGCATGGCACACCCGGGAAACGGCAACTGACCGAGTACATATGTTATTGGTTTATTTGAGACTGTAGGAAAGAAGAAGCGTGGCCAGGCGCTATACTGCGTCGTTGGATTTGCTTACTAAGCACATCATAGGAGTTAGGTGAGAAAGGTGAGCAGGTTAGGACATAGGGGCAGGGAGCGAGGGCTGGACCACTTAGCTTCAGGAGGAGGCAAACTTCTTGCAATGCAGTGGCGGGTTCGAGCCAACGCCCAAGGGTGGTCAAGACACTTGGCTCCAAATTCTGAAACCAATATTTCTCAAGGTTAAAACCAATATTTGAACCAATATAGAGACAATTATAACGAGAATGCACATACGAGAGATAGAAAACGAGTAATGAGCATTGAGGGTGGATAAGGAATGATGGTTACCCGCAGCGATCAAAGCTAGTTGTATGTGCCTTCTAATGCACGTTAGGGGAGGGAGTTTGGACAATCGATGTTAGAAGAATGATGGATGAGATGCTAAAGAGAAGGTGATGTCCATAGATGATCGGTTGAAAGACATTTGTAGTCATATATCAAGCATGGGTCGGGTGGAGTCACATGTGATGGCTATCAACGAGATCAAACAACAAGCCCCAGGAGCAAGCGTCGGCCTTCCCCTTGAACCCCAGGAAAAAGTACACTACCCGGCTTAACACGATCGAGAATCAAAAATGATGGTCACTATATGGCTGTGATGACTAGGAACGAAAAAAGACACGGTTGACCAACACTCCATAGTTTGTAGTTGAAAGGAAGAAAGGAAGCGTGATCGAAGATGATGAAGAAGTTGTTGAGAAGGAACATAATGAGAATCTTTGAGTTGATTGAGGCCCCAAGCGGTGAAAATGGGCCTAAAGCTAAACAAGGAACCATGCAAATTTACAAGGCTATTCCATGACCACCTCCATCATTCCCCCAAAGAATTGAAGAAGGTGGAGAATGGTAAATTTTAGAAATTCTTAGTTAATGTTCAACGATTACTGCAAACACCATTGGTTGAGGCGTTGGATTAGATGTCGGGATATTCCCATGTTCATAAAGGACCTAATTACGAAGAAGAATTCGCTGAGCTATGAGACCGTTGATAATGTACACCATTGTAGTGTTTATAGCTTCACGAATTCTGTGAAGAGAGAATCCAATTGCCTTTACTATTTCATGAAGAATTGGCAATGTGAGTTTGCAAAGGGCATTAGATGATTTGGGAGCAAAGCATCAATCTGATGCCATTGGGCGTGTTTAGAAGCTAGGCAGGAGGCCCCATACAGGTTACCATGCGAGAATTTGTTGATGGCGAAGCAGGCCCATGAAGAAACCAGTGAGGATCCTGTTCGATGTGCTACTCAAACTTGATAGATTTATATTAGAGGCGGACTTCGTGATCCTTTATTAAGAGGGCGATTATAAGGTCTCCATCATTTTTGGGCGACCATTCCTTTCCTTTCAGGAGAGGCCTTAATAGATATGGAGGGTGGCCGGTTGAAGTTTAGACTCCCGATAAAGAAGAGGTCACCTTCAACGGCTATCAATCAATGAAGCAACCGAAAGAATACGAGTTGTCTCGGCGGTTGAAGATGAATCTTCCTTCACTTGACAAAATTTAGGTAGTAAAGACTTGCGTTGTGCCTCTATTTATTAAATCAGTGCTTCTTGGGAGGCAACAGAGTAGTGCGTTTGGTAGATCGAAATGTAGAGCCACCTGCATCATGCTGTGACGTTAAATAAAGTTCATATTGGAGGCAACCCAAGTTAATTAACTAATGTGTGTTTAGTGTACGGGGAGACAAGAATAGGTGGAAAAAAATTGCACGAATAGATAGGTGCTACGGTTCTCAGTCGACTCATTAGAGGGTAGTGCAGAGTCATAGCACAAGTAGTGGTGAGAATCGAGAGATGTGCCCGGTGCATGAGTTTAGGGTACGGTTGTTCCTACGACTCATAACCACATTGTACAAATTGTAGTACTCACTTTGTGGCTATAGACTATGCAAGGCATGGACCACAATATAAAGAAAGACCTACGAATGCGTACCCCCGGTTATGCGAGTCATAGGATCTTTTCGTGAGTCCCACCAGTAAATATCTCAATCTCTCTATTACGAGTCAAGGTTGAGTTATAGAGATATCTTCCTATGACTCGTGGTATGAGTTGTGATGGGTCAAAATTTAAATCTACCTAACTTGGCCCGAGATTTGAAATTTGGCCCTAGGACCTATATGCCTAAACGAATCGTACCCTTCTCAGCTTTCACAAAACCCAAACTCATGCTCCCTCACACCCCGCCCAACTCACCACCATGAATCGGTGAACATGTTTGCTCAAGATTACATCGAAAACCCAATTCCAACCCTAGTCTTAATTGGCAGTTGAAGTACCAACATTCAAATGAAGTGTATTCCTTCAAAATTGATAGATATAACTTGTATGCTTGATGTAATTTGATAAACCCCCTAACGGTCCTCTCATTGCATGAAGAATTAGAAAAATTACATTTGACGGGAGTGTTAACGAATTGTGTGCAAATGGGTAGGAGCTTGAACTTCATTAAATTGTGCATTGACTTGTTAAAAATTGAGTTATGGGTCGTGATTAAAAAGGGAGGAATGAGTAGTTTTGTAAAAATTCGGTTAAATGCATGTCAATTGGTGTGTTTAAGCTAGGCTTGGGAGCACCCATACCAACTACCATCTGTTTGTTGGCCAAACTGAGCGTAGAATTTGTGGGGATCTTGTTCGATGTGCTACCAAAGTTGATAGATTTATATTCACAATGGACTTCGTGATCCTTTATTAAGAGGATGATTATAAGGTCCCATCATTTTGGGGCGACCATTTCTTGCCCTTTGGGAGGCCTTAATAGATATGGAGGCTAGCGATTTGAAGTTGATTTCAATAAAGAAGAGGTCACCTTCAAGCGTCTGCACCGGTCAACGAAGCAAGCAAAACAATATAGAGTTGTATGTCGGTAGTTGAAGATGAATCGAGGTTCCTTGACGAAGTGCGAGTAGTCAAGAGATTTGTGTAGTACTGCGATGTTAAATTAGGCGCTTCTTGAGAGGCAACCCAAGTGGTCGTTTGGTGAATTCTGAGTAACCGAGCCACCTACATCATGTTGTGACGTTAAATCAAGTGCTTATTGGGAGGCAACCAAGTTAATTAATTAATGGGTGTTTAGTGTGCGGGAGACAAAAATAGGTGGCGAAAAATTGTAGAGCAGGACGGGTGCTACGGTTCTCGTGCGACTCATGAGAGGGTGAGTACGAGTCGCCTTACGAGTTATGGTGAGAATCGAAGATGTCTTGATTGCATGAGTTAAGGGTAGGTTTGTCCTTTGACTCGCCCAACCACATTGTATGCAGTTGGCAGTACTCACTGTGGCTATGAACTATTCAATGCATGGACCACAATAAAAAGAAAGACCCTCTGAGTCATAGTACAGATCGTACCCCAATTGTACGAGTCATACGGATGCACTCATAGGTCCAAGGTAAGTCTCTCAGAAATCTATATTACGGGTCAAAGGGACGAGTCACTTAGGATCTTCCTACGACTCGTGCTACGAGTTGTGATGGGTCGAATGTTTAAATCTGCCCAGGCTTGGCTGATTTTTTAAAATTCGGTCCTAGGACCTATATAAGACTAAATGAATCATACCCTTCTCCCATGCTCATAAAACCCAAACTCATGACTCCCTCACCAGTAACTCACCAAAAAAAATCAGTGAACAAATTCTAGCTCAAGATTACCAAAACCCCAATTCAAACCTAGTCTTAATTGACAGTTGAAGTACCAACATTCAAGTAAGTGTGTTCCTTCAAAATTGATAGATATAACTTGCTTGTGCTTGATGTAAATTTGCTAACCCACGAGAGTCCTCTCATTTCTTGTAGAATTAGAAAAGTCATTGACCAAGAGTGTTAACAAATTATGTGCAAATGGGTAGGAGCTTGAACCTGATTAAATTGTGAATTAAGTTGTTAAAATTTGAGTTATGGGTTATGATTAAAAATGGGAGGAATGAATAGTTGTAAAGGCGGTTAAATGCATGCCATTAGGCTGTGTTTAAGAAATTTGGGCTTAGGAAGCTTCACTCACAGCTGAAAACAGGCATTGATGGTGACAAAATTATGAAAAATCTATGGGGATCCTGTTTGATCTACTCAAAGTTTATAGATTTATATTCCAGGCGGAATTCGTGATCCTTGATTACGAGGTTGATTATGGTCCAAGTCATTTGGGGGCGACCATTCCTTGACACTTGGAGGGCCTTAATAGATGTGGAGGCTGGCCGGTTGAAGTTCAAAGTCAACAAAGTAAAGGTCACCTTCAACGTCTCTTGGTCAATGAAGACATCTCAAAAGAATACAAAGTTGTCTCGGCGGTTGAAGATGAATTCAAGTTCCTTGACCAGAGTACGAGTAGTCAAATGACTTGCGTCATGCTGCGATTTTAAATTAGGCGCTTCTTGGGAGGAAATCCAAGTGGTGGTTTGGTGGTCGAGTAACCAAGCCACCCATCAAATATTTGTGACATTAAATCAAGTGCTTATTGGGAGAAGCAAATTGAGTAACTAATGTGTGTTTAGAGTGCAAGGGAGACAAAAAACGGAAATGAAAAATTGCGAGAGCAGGAGCGAGGTCGATTCTCGTGTTCGTGGTATGATCTGCGCGCTGCAGTCGTGGTGAAATTAGAATGTACTTGATGCACATGAGTTAAGAATACTGATGAGTCCTACGACTCGTAACCACATTGTACGGATTGTAGTACTCACTATTGCTATGAACTATGCAAGGCATGGCCACGATAAAAAGAAAAGACCTAGAGTCATAGTACGAATCATACCCCGGTTTTACGAGTCATAGGATGCACTTGTAGGTCCACGGGTTAGTCTCCCAATATCTCTATTGCGGGTCAAGGGCTAGTCATAGGATCTTCCTACGACTCGTAGTACGAGCGTGATGAGTCAAAAATTTTAAATTACCCGACTTGGCATAGATTTTAAAATTCGGCCCAAGGACCTATACAAGCCTAAGCGAATCTTACCCCTTCTCCACGCTCCACAAAGCCCAAACTCGACTCCCTCACACCGTAACTCACCACTAAAATTAGTGAACAAGTTCTAGCTCGAGATTACATCGAAAACCCCAATTCAAATCCTTGTCTTAATTGTGAGTTGAAGTACTAGCATTCAAGTAAGTGTATTCCCTTCAAAATTGATAGATATAACTTGTATGCTTGATGTAAATTGCTAAACCCCTTGAGTCCTCATTGCTTGAAGAATTAGAAAAGTACGGTGACCGGGAGTGTTAACGAATTGTGTGTGCAAATGGGTAGGAGCTTGAACTTTATTAAATAGTTCATTGACTTGTTAAAAATTGAGTTATGGGTCATGATTAAAAGGGAAGAATGAGTAGTTGTAAAAGTGGTTAAATGCATGCCTAAGGCTGGGAATTCTAGTACCCAAACTTAAAATAAAACCCCACAAACTAAACCAAAATTGAGAGGCGGGGAAAAGCTTCCCACAACCTTCCTATGACTCATGGTTTCATACTACGACTCGTAGGATGGCTCGTTGGGACTGTCCAAGGACAAATATGAAATAATCACAAGGTACGAATCCTAGTACAACTCATGGTTTTTCTTTGCTATGGGCGGGCGTACCAGAATGCAAAGAAAGGGTCAAGTTCACAAGTGTCAGTATGATACTTCCTATGACTCATGGAATCGACTTACATGTCATACCATGATCGTGGAAAATACAATTTGTTTCAAAGGGAGCATCCTCATACGACTTGTGGTACAGAATGGTACCTTCAAAATCACAGTCGTACCTTAGAGTATGACAGGCACGAGATACTACGGGTCTCGGTATGGTGTACCTCCAAGGTACGCCCATCACTGATGACCAGTAAAACTACGAAGGAAATTGTTCTTCCTTTTTTTTTCTTAGATATGGAATTCTAACCCTTTTTCTCGATATATACAATGACGTTAGACGTAAGCACCAAAGGCAAGCACCTGAGAGGACATTAATTGATGAGACAATTTTATCAGACGAGCTCCCAGTAGTTCGGTGAAATACAAAGTCGACACATCAAGCCCGATGGGACCTAAACCACTAGGAGAAGGCCAAAGCAGCGTGGCGGCTACGCCACATGCGCGGTGCTCCCTAGTCGAGGAGGAGGAGCGAGGAAAGAGCTTAAAGAGTTGGGAAGTGGCTCTAATAAAAGAATAGGGGTACGAGGAGACATAATCACGGAGAGGCAACGGCGGTCTTTGAGATCGAGAGGAGGCACCAAATCTTTGTGAAAGAGTAGACTCCGCCTAAGGAGAATCGCACTATCCGGTGAAGTACCCAGAGGATCAGGAGATATATGAACAAGGCATTGCTCTCATTGCTAAAAACAAACCTAGGAAGAGCATTCAAGAAGAGTTCTTGATCTCACAAAATTCATTGAACGAGGCGGAGGAAATGAAGCGGATATTTAACCTGCGGGTCGAGTGGATGGATAGGGCCCTCGACCAATACACTTCGAGAAATTCAGGGAGTTCTACACCAACTATTTGGCAACCATGGAGTAGAGGGGCGAAAGAGTGGCGAAATTTAAGATCGGCTCAAGGCGGAAGCATCTTGATCGAAGGCCGAGATGCGCACTATTGCTCAAGATATTATATGAGGCCCTAGTTCATCCTACCACATACTGGCAGAAATAATGTGGGTGGAGGCATTGAAATAGATCAAGTAGCCCGTCTATGATGAAGGGGAGGGAGAGTAGATACGGTGATTATCGGGCGTGATCGCTAAGGACAAGAGGCGAGTGGATCAACTAGCGGCAACGAGTCATGACGATTCCCTAAATTTCATAGCAAAGGCATGGCACGGACGTTAGTGTTCAAGTTGGCACCAACGATTAATGACAATATCCTCGGCATGGATAGATCGGCTTTGGTGGCTTGTACCATGTCCGAGATACCTATCAAAATTCTGAGGGTCATTGCGGAATCTGGGAATCGGGCTATGATTCCAACACTATCATCCCATTCCGAGTCTTATTCAGTTATGCATGGGTATACGTCACGGTGTCTTTGGTTTGAAGCGCAGGTGGGGCAGCAGACCGGCGGCATTCTGTCCGAGGATGAGATAGACCGTAGGGTCAAACACGACTTTCCACCACAGTTCACTTGACTACGACCGGCTAAGGCGCACCGGTGAATGCCCCACCTCACGAGTAGGCGAGACCTGCGGCTTGCGAGATGTCGATTATTCATATGTAACTCCCAGCACTTTGATGCACCACCTACTAGCCTCTCGCTTGAGACACCCAGTAAGTACATCCTAGTGCCCCCGGGAATTTCTCGGGTGCCAAGAGATTGGCCATGGCGGAAATTCAATCAATGATGGAGAGATGTGCCAAGCCACAGGTGAGAAGGCGGAGTATTGACCTGTTTGCACAAGACCTACGTACCCGGGTCATCGTTTGAGAAAGCCGGCGGGCTGAATATACGCATGGATGAGCGGTGATATGGCGGCCTGTTGAGAAGTTAGAGATGCAATGAAGCCAAGTGACCTAGATATCACCACGGCAGCCGGCCGCGGTCATTCCCGGCCCTACTCTTCTGACCTCGTGCGACATAGATGAGGAGCTTGATCGCGGCCTACTAGGAGCCCAAAGGAGCAAGGAAGAAAAGGGAAAAGAGGGTGTCTTAGGATGTTGGAGACGGGACTAGAAAAGATAAAAAGTGAGAAAAGAGAATGCAAGCGTACACAATTAGAGAGCACACCACAGTCATGACAAACACTTTTCAAACATTGGAATGAGCTAGAAGGTAGGTAGCTCCATCATCACCCAAGCAGAGCTTGCTAGTAAACGAGGATACTTCGGGCGAGCCACATTATTACGACCATTCCAAGGTCGTAGAGATGTCCTAGGCTACTAGGGGGTGGCCTCCCCTTATTGATCCACTAGTAGTGCGCGGCCACCGCCGGTCACCACGATGCAGCGGAGAGCACCTTCTCCACGAGGATGACGGGAGTTCGTAGTGCAAGTAGGTATGTTCCCTTCCCTTAGTTCTTACATTCCTATGCTTCGAGGACAAAGCACGCTTTTTAAAAAGGAGGTGTACATGTGTTTTTGGGTTTTTGATTTTGTCCAAGGTTTCTCTTGTTGTGTTTCTTTCCCTCGGGCATGCTAACTAGTAGAAGGCAGAGCATGTTTAAATTTTATTTTGTTATTTTTGAAATTTCAACTTTTAAATAATCACATCATTATTTCCTTTTTTAATTTTTTAATTAATTTGATATTTTGAAAAATTGACCCTATTTATAAAAAAATTTAGTTGTGTACTTTTGATTGCATGCATGATTTATGTGGATCTTTTTATGTTATTTAGTTCATTAACATGTGTAGTTTTGTTAATCCATGAATGAGCGGACAAGTAGAGTACATGCAAATCGGTGTACCATGATTGAAGTAATTACATTAACGAATTGGGGTGTAGAGAGTCTAGAACTTTCAGTTGGGTCTTTGCATCGTTTTAGGATGGTTGGTTAGGAAAGGATCATAGGTGTTTCTTGGTTAGCCCATTTTACCTTAAATAATCCTACCAAAATAATATGATTCCATTTGATCCAAATTTTTTAGCCTTAAATAGACCATTCTTCTTTGATTAACCAATTACTTGTACCCATTTTTATATTGAACCTATTTTGGCCATGGTCCCTCCTTGGAAATTGTGAACCTAAACATAGGCAAAAATGCCTAAGTTGAAAGTGGCTAGAGTAGGGGTGCATAAATATTGAAAAGGTGAAAAAGGGAGAGAAGAAAAAGGTGAAGAATGAGGTGTGGTGTGACTAAAGAAAATGAAAATTTCAAAAGAGAATGAGTCCATGAAAATCTTGAAAAACACACCACACACATACATGTGCATAAAAAGGGTAGAAAACGGAAAAGAAAAAGAAAAAAAGTGAAAGAAGCAAAAAGGGTGAAAAAGTGAAAAAATGGAGTCACGTGTATGTAGTGCCAAGGAAGGATTTAGTCACATAAAAAGATCTCATATCTACAATACTTGACCCAAATGCATACATTACAAGCCAAAAACTTAAGTCACATAGTATTCAGAACGACCATATAAAAAATTGAAGTAGAGAAAATAAGGGCAAACATGGTATCCGATATGTATATTTGGAACTCTTTGTGAGTGAGTTTCACTTGTTGATCCCATGTTATATATTTTACTATATACGTAGTGGGGACTTCATCTACTTTGAGGGTACATGGTTTGTGTTTAACTCTATCGGTGGTACGTGTATAAAGCATTGGTGATGACTTGACTACCTATTAATATCTAGATGACATATCTTGCACATTTATCATGTTTTTTGGTTGCTTGTAGTGCAATGTCTTGATTTGGTTGAGGAAAAAGGTTCAAGACTTTTTTGAGTAAATAGTGCATTTTGTTTTGATGTTAGCTATAGTATCCTAGGTTTATTTTTTAGTTAAGCGTTGTATTTATTTTTATTTTCTTTGCACGAGGACATGCAAAGTCTTAAGTTGAGGTCTTGATGTCTTTTGTGGCTTACGGCACTTTCCATGCTCAAAACTAAGAAAATAGCATGGACTTAGGTATGTTTCCTATGGATATGAGGCCTTTTACTTTGATTTCAAGGAAAATAAGTTTTGGAGCAAAGATACGCAAAAAGAATCCTTAAAATGCGGAAAATTAGTCAAAATATAAGTCTCGATGCAGTCGTACCTTGATTATGCAGTCGTACCTTGATTGTACAAGACATGCGAGAATCATGATAAAAGTCGGAAAGTGAGGAGAAGGCAACATATGACTCTCAGTAGGAGTTATACCAAGATGGTATGAGGCATAACTGGAGTCGTGGAATTATTCGAGAGGAAATTGCAAGGTAGACTCCACGAGTACGGATGGACTCATGAATCGTGGAATCAATGTACGAACCATTCCATGCGCGTAGTGAACTTCGAAGATTCTTTGATACTTGAGACCTTTGAAACTATAGATCGTACGAGTCCTTAGGAAGAAGGTATAGGTCATACCACAACACTCATTGAGAATTTAAGAAGATGTCACAGTTCTCAAGGCCAAACCACGGAAGCAATGTACGACACGTGAGACCAGAAGTGCAGTCACACCCATTTGCCAACACTTAGCCATATTTCACGGCCAGAGACTTACGAGATGTAGGTATGACCCTTACAATCCTACTATGGGTCATAGGTTCAATGGTGACATAGTCGGCACCAAATGGAAAATTCCTTGTTAGCTTAGGAAAAGGTTTCTATTAATACGTATAAATAGCCTTTATGTGTTATTTTAGTTAGAGGAGGACAAAATTGAGTAAGTAGACGTGTGAAGAATTATTTTTATGAATTTTTATCATGTTTTGAGGAGCAATTCTTGGGATCAAATTCTTGATTTCCTAGATTGTTCTTAAGATTGTCCTTTGAGATTCTAATATGATTTTCATTAAATTATTGTTGTATGTATTTAATTTTGTTTTGTCACATGAATGCATATTATAATCTTACAACCATGAAAGGCTAGAAACCTCCTGGCTTAGGGGTTGTGGGAACCATGTGGATTAACAAACTAGGGTTACACAAAAGTGATTCCAAACCAATGTGAAAAAGTTGTATTGTATTCTCTTCATCTTTAAACATTTCTTAATGGTGTTCAAGTTTGAACTTGCGTTTTACTTGCTTGATCCTAGAAGAAGTATGATCTTTGTATTAACTTTAGTTGTGGTGGCGGGATAGTTAAAATTTTGAACATATTGATAGCGGTTGGTTGAAATCACTCACGGACACAACTTTGGTGATTGAGTATAGTCATCCAATAGGGATGAACCCTAGTTATCAGTTTCTACAGATAAGCATTTGGATTAATGCGAAATATGTCCAAAGTAGTTATGAACCTATGGGGAACGCTTACCCTAGTTATTTGAAAATTTTGATATTAATCACAATTATAGTCTTGTTTAATATTGTTTTCTTTGAAATCCCCAATTTGGAAAACACACCAGCAAGTTCAATTCTGGAGATATTGGTCTAGATCTTACCATATTATTCTTTGTGGGTTCGACCCCAACCTCTTAGTTGGGTTCTTTATTGACCACTTGTCCTTCATACTTTGTCAAAAAGTGTGAGTTTTGAGCATTATCAAAGGATCAATTACCTTTAGAGGTCGAATATACGTAGATTCTGACTTATCTACAGGCTTATAGTGATATAGATATAATGGTATGGATTGCTTGCACTTGCCGAGGCTTATGGGAGCCCATGTGGGTATTCTATGATTGTTTGTACTTACAAGGCTTATGAGGCCGAGTTAGGGTTTTTTGTATATTTTCCTATTAGTTATAGTTCACTTTTTGAGATTATTGAGTTAACCGGCCCTTATTTGATTACTAGTCCTTTATGAAGCTTCAATATAGTTTATTATTATTGCCTTACATAATCGGTACATATTTTACTTGGCCCATGCATGAGGAGTTACATACTTGCCTACAAGTTGAGACAGAATGGGATTTCCAAAAGCTCCTTAGTAAATTTGCTTCAGACTTAGTAGATTGGCCATCTCCTTTCCCTCGGAGGTCCAGGACATTATAGGTTACAGTCTTTGGTTGGCATAGTTTTTAGGTAGAAGTCGAGGTCCACTGTCCCGAGCCAATATTTCACTCTTTAGAGGCATGAGCCTACGGTTCTTGTTAGCCATGGATTGTTGGCCATGTGGGGCCTAATTATATTTATCTATTGGAAAGGCTTGTCGGCTTATATTTGTCAATAGAGGTGCCGCCCTTCCATTGTTATAAATGTAAACGACATGGTGCTCTTGTCGACTGCATAGGATGATATTATTATTGCAAGCATTGGGTTAGATGTTTGGGTATGTTTTAAGTTGTGGCCTTAGACACAAGGCTATGGTTTCGAGCCAAGATATAGTTGATTGTTTTCTTGATTTCATGTTTTGGTATGCACGGTGGATGCGTCTAGCGGAGTTGACTGCGAGTCTAGTGTGGCATTAGGTGCCGAGTTATGCCTCCCAAGGTGGGGCGTGACGAACTTGGTATCGAAGGCTTGTATATCCTAGGGGTCACGCGAGCTATATATAGTATAGTCTTGTTTACAAATGCGTATGCACCACATTTTATAGCGAAGCTACAATGCATGATAGTATGGTTACCCCTCCTTCCTATTCGAGATTATTGCTATAGAGTTGAGTTATATAGGGTTGAGTCCCCAAGCAGAATTGTTATGTACGTCTACGAGAGATGTCGATATACGACGGACTACGAGACATTCATGAGTTAGATACGGCGCGGGAGAAGGTACCAACCGGAATTTGCCTTGTCGAGAACAACCCGGCTCGAGGACAAGGAGACATCTTCTTGATATCCCTACCACTCTCCGGGGAACTTGAGGGAACTTTCTAGAGCTTGAAGCTTGAGCAACACTTCCAGTTCCTCCTACACACCTTCATACCAAGATGTCGGGGAGTGCAGTGTGTATGTTGGCTCATATGATGGTTGCGCGACGACGGTAGTACAAGTTGGTCTTAGAGCATATTGAGGTGCCGGAAGTTTGGGTTTCGTAGGTATGTTGCTTTGACTCCTTCATATTTCTGAGGACGGACCACAAAGAGGACCCTCGAGAACCTTATAGATCGATTTCATAGGATATTAAGGGTCATGCATGCTTCATCCATAAAGTCGATTGAGCTAGCGGTGTTTCGACTACGAAAGATAACAATTATGTGGTTTGAGAATTGGGAAAGGTCCAAAGGAAGAAATGCACCTCCACCTACATTGCCTAGCTTCTCTGAGGCCTTCGCCAAACCATTACTTTCCTCGAGAGATATATGGAAGGATAGAGTAGAAAGCGGTTCTTACACCTAGAGTAGGGTAGGATGAGCATCCAGAATATACGTTGAGATTTGATTCCTTGGCTAGAATCAGCCAACATTAAAGTGGATACTATGTTGTTGGTACATGGTGATTTATTATGGGGCTTGCACCATAGTATGTGGAAGTCCTTTATTACAACTACATTACGAGAGGATGTGGATATCTCACAAATTGAGATTTTTCTCATAATATAGAAGAAATCGGGAAGGCGTCAATAGCAAGTGAAAGGGATGGTCGGGAGACGGCGTCGAAAAGGATAAGCAGATTGACTTTTGAGGTAGAGTTTTAGAGTGGGTCTAGGCCTCATTTGTCGGTATGCACCTAGGCCCTCATTCCAGCGACAACAAGGTAGTAGATCGAGATCTTCACGGATAATCAGTGCAGCAAGAGTTCACGGTGCGAGACTCACAATAGTAGAGGGCGAGATCGAGATGAGGCAAAGCGCAGCCACCACTTGATGCAGTACTTATAGTAGAAATCTTGGGAGATGCGAGATATGGCGCTACGCCTATTATTCCCTATGGAAAAGAGGGTCACATGATGAGAGATGGTCCGACTAGAAATTAGAGTGATTAGGACCCGGCTGATACCGTCCTCAGCGGTTCACATGCTCCAACACCTTCTATAGGGAAGCGAGGCCCTCATCTCAGCCCGAGGTAGAGCGAGGTAGATCGGGAGCATCCGGTTTTGGTAGTGGTGCGGGTGTGCTTGCTCATTGCTTGGGCGACAAGATTATGAACGTCGCCGGATGTTGTAATTGCATTGAATGTTTTCTTCAACTTAGTTTATGCTTTGATAGATCTAGGCTTTACCTTGTCTTATGTTATGTTACTTAAGCTATGTAGTACAAAAGTTTGGTATAGTACTAGATTTACTTTGGCAACCATTTTACGTGTCTACACCAATAGGTGAATCTATTGTCTCTAGGAGAATCTATCGAGGTTGTACGGTGGAGATTGTTGGCCGCCAAAACCTCTACACATCTAGCATAGCTAGAAATGATTGATTGATGTAATTATGGGCATGGAATGGCTAGCGCATGTTATGCCAATGTTGGTGTTGGACAAAGTTGTCAGATTCAACTTCTTTAGGAGAGATAGTATGGGAATGGAAGGGCAACACGGCTTGCTGACGGTAATTTCATATCCTATCTTCAGGCAGGGAAGGCGATTGCAAGGAGCTATACCTATTATATTGTCGGGAGCTCAAGGATAAGGGGAAGAATCCCGACTGCGGTCCATTCTAGTGGTTAGTGAGTTCGAGATATACTTCGAGATGAGCTTCCACGTATTCCCAGAGCGGGGAGAATTGACTTCCCCATTGATACGCTACTGGATACACAATCCATATCTATTCCTCTGTACATAATGGCTCTTGTTGGTAGAAGAAATTGAAAAGGATCCAAGCTAAAGAAAGACTTGTTAGATAAGGGTTCATTAGACCTAGTGCTTCGTTGTGGGGTGCACCCGGTCTTATTCGTGAAAAAGAAAGATGGCTCACTGCAAATGTGTATAGATTATTGGCAGTTGAATAAAGTTACTATTAATAATAGATATCCCCTACCAAGAATAGATGAGTTGATTTATCGGTTACGCGGGGCGAAATATTTCTGGTGGCTTAAGGTCAAGGTACCACTAGTTATGGGTTCGCGAAGGATATTACAGCGACCTTCGAAACGGATATGGCCATTTTGAGTTCCGTGTTATGTCCTTCGATTGAAGAATGCCCCAATGGTGTTTATGGATTTGAACGGCATATTGAGTCCATTTTAGATTTGTTCATGATAGTGTTTATTGATGATATTCTAGTATATTCACGTTGGAAGATGAACATAGAGATCATCTGACATTTGCCTCTTGGTCTAAGAGATCACCAATTATATGCAAGTTTCTTTAAATGCTAGTTCTTGTTAAATTATGTAGCTTTCTTGGGCCATATCGTGGCTCATTTGTAGGCATCCGGAATTTGACTCTGAAAAATTGAGGCTGTAAAGACTTGGCCCCGACCAACTCAGCAGAAGTTCGTAGCTTCACGGGTTAAGCGTGTATGAAAGGTTTTGGGAAGGAGGTTCTCACGCCTATCGGCATCAATACTTGAAGTTGACTCTAAACGATTAAGTTCCCATGGACTGAGGCTTATGAAACCCGAGAAGTTTCTAGGAGTTGAAAAGGCAGGCTGACATCTTGCACCGACGTAGCTTTGCCAAAGGTTCGAAGAGCTACGCTGGCATATTTTGAAACTTCGAGGTAGTGGAGTTAGGATGTGTTGATGCGAGAATGGAGAGGTAATTGCCTATGCGTTGAGGTAGCGAGAAAACACGAGAAAAATTACCCTACATGATTTATAATTACCTGTAGTTGTTCACTCTTTGAAGATTTAGAGACATTACTTATATGGTGTTCACGTAGACACCTTCAACGATCACAAAATCCTTCAGTACATTTTTATACGAAAGGTGAATTTGCAATAATATTGTTGGCTAGAGTTGCGGAAAGACTACAATGTGAATATCTTGTATCACCCGGGGAAAGGCTAATATATTATATTTGATGCCCTTGAGTCGCAGTCCATGGGCGGCTTATCATGAGGCTTGAAAAGCGGGAAATGGCTCGAGCTACATCAATTAGCCACCCTAACGGTTCGGGTAGTAGATTCAAATAATAATGGGATCGTGATTCGAATACTGCCGAGTGTCATCCCTGGTGGTGGAAGTGAAAGAATGACAGTACAAAGACCCAAGCTTGGTACAACTCGAAACAGAGTTCAACAAGAAGGTTATTGGCCTTTAAATAATAGGGGGCGAAATCTGATATTTGGAGGTCGACTCACGGGTTCCATATGTGGCGGGGCTTGGCGCGGATTATGGTAGAGTACATTATTCCCATTGTCGCTTCACACGGGATCGATGAAAATGTACCATGATATAAATGAGATCTATTGGTGGCACGGGATAAAGAAATATATTGCGAGTTTATAGCATAGTGTCCCAATTTCAAACTAGTAAAGAAGAATATCATAAACTGTCGAGTTGAGTCAGGGAGATAGTCGTCTTAATATGGAAATGGGAAGAAATCAATATAGACTTTGTTATAGGCTTAACTCGGACCAGTCGTAAATTTGACTCCATCTAGGTCATTGTGGATAGGTTGATGAAATCGGCTCATTTCTTGCCGGTCGAGCCTACGTTTTGACTAAAGATTATGCGAATTTTTACATTAAGAATAAAAATCCGACTAGACGGTGTCCCGATATCATTTCGGCAGAGGGGCCTAGTTCACAACTAAGTTTTGGAAGTCATTTCAAAATGGTTTGGGGACATAGGTTAATTTGAGTACAACTTTTCATCCCAAGGCCCGATGGCGAAGAGAGCACCATTGAGTGCTTGAAGATATGTTATGGGCATGTGCTAGACTTGAGGAAGTTGGGATGAACACCTATCTTTATTTATTTTTCATATAATAACAATTACCATTCTACTATCAAGATGAGCGCCTTATGAGGCTTTATACGGGCGAAATGCGAGATCCCCCATAGGATGGTTTAAAGTAGGTGAGTCGGGGTTGATTGGACTTGACATGATACATCGGTGAAGAAAGTTAAACTCATCGAGAGAGCATTTATTGATAGCCCGAGTCTTCAAAGTCCTATTCCAATGTCGGCCTGAGACTTAGAGTTTTATGTCAATATTGTATGGTATTCGTAAGTTTTTACAATGAAGGGCATTATGAGATTTATGAAAAGGGCAAGCTTAGCGTAGATTCATCGAGCCATATTGGATCCCATTTGAAAGATAGGCCAAGTGGCCTATAGTCGAGAATATCCTTGGGGCTAGAATCTATTCATCGATCTTTCATGTACTTATATTTACACAAAGTGCATAGGAGATCTTTCCTCAGATTGATGCGGAGTCGAGGATGTACAGGTCACAGAAGAGTTGTCTTACAAGGAGACTCCAATAGCTATACTAGATCGGCAAGTACGTAGATTGAGGACCAAAGATGTATCCTACGGTAGAGTCTTATGGAGGAAAAATGTAGAAGAGATGACTTGGGAAGTTAGGGGACGTTGTGGTCTAGATATCCTCACCTTTCGGGCCCTATGAAGATAGTATAAAGACTTAGGCAGGTTTGATCGTGAGGTAGTTCTCGGGTGTTGTATTGTTTTGTTGTTATTATTGTGGAGTTGCTTACACATATGTTGTAGAATTATATTTATTCATTTGATTGCCAATGTTGTGAGAACTATGTTGGACTTTTTGTGCTTTAGGTTTCAGATAGCTCATACTAGAGGAGACTACGCAAAATTTTTGGGAAATCCTAATAATCAAGTCTCTTGAGATTATATTACATTCGAGGAAGAATGTCCCTAAAGGAGAAATGATGTTACACCCCGGGGAAAAAATTTTCCACTAAATGATGTTAGTATGTGCTTGTTCGGTACTTGTACTGTGTGTATATCCTCAAGGAATGGGATGATATATGGATGGAATCATATAAGATCCAGCACAGTCGAGATGGTTTGATGAGTGATTCGTCAAGGCGGCGAGGCCGCCCCAACATATATATATGTTAAGTGATGAAAGGTTATTTCATTCAAACATTTCCTAAATCATAAAACTCACCTAAGCAAAGTTCCTCTCCACTTTCGTCTATTGGGGAAAATTACGTTGTCAAACCCCGTCGATTAGAAATGCTTCTTGGGTAGTGAATCTGAGACTCCCCGAAGAACATATTTATAGAGTTGAGTCTTTGAAATTGTGAATTTGATAGAGCCCTATAATTAGAAGCCATGGAAACCATCTCTATTCAATTCTAGTACGTCTGTGAGTAATAGTAAGCACTTCTACCCTTCTAATTTATAAGAATTCGGGAGATTTTGTCAGAGATTAGACTCATTGTAACTTGTATCATCGTGTTTGCGGGTTAATGTTTACGGCACGACTTCTCAATTGGGATAGCCTTGTTCTAGTAACATAAAAAGCAATAATACGGAGGGATTATGAGTTCTAGATTAGAACGGTATTGATTAAACAAGAATTCGGCAATTGAGGTATATCGGCGCACGTGGTCGTACAAGTAAAGTAGTGGATCTTTTAGAGCCGAATGTTGAACCCATAGGGGTGTGCTAATTCCGCGAATATTCAGAGTTCAAGTGTTAAGTTAACCTTCAAAAGTGTCAATTTTAGAGATTTTGGATAATTTAATTAAATCTGAGGTGATCACACAACAATCGGGAAACAATACAAGAAGAAACTAGAATTAGGCCTAATAATCATGAAATATTACAATTCACATTGTTCTGGTTCAAGTATAGAAAACTTTAATTGTTGTCTCCTTAAAGTTAAAATGCGGTTTTTATGGTCTCTCGAGCCTCTAAACACAACAAACTAGTCTCACACCTACATTGTTGGCGGGGATGTGACGTCACAATTTGTGAGCAATTTGGCTATGTGGATGTGGTTTACGGGGTTTATCGCCTTGATTATGGACTTTTCTACCTCTAACCATTTAACCCGACTTAGCTTCACAACTACTTCTACAAGCGGTGATGTGACAATTCCCAAGTGGTGTCCAGCTATCCTCGTTTTATTAACCAAGCAAGGTAACTTAGGTATAGTTTCTATCTAACATGGGCATCTTATCGTAAAGACAGAACTTGCTCCTACATTCTTTTGTTCTAACCTAGGGTTACTCTTCAAGTTATTATATGCGAGTTTTTTTCATGGTGATCAAGCATAAAAAAATAATAACTAAGAATACAAGATAAAAAACAATGAAGAAACAAACCAAGAATGATGTGTTTTACTTTCATATCATGTGGCCTCAACCCTAGAGGAAGGGTTTTATCCACTTTCGTATTCGTACAATTACTCAAAAATATAATTAAAGTAAAGTACATACAAAAATGGTAAAAGAGAGTGAAAAATAATGAACCTAAGGAGTGAAGTTCTTCCTTCTCCGCCGCTCCCTCACCACTTTCCCAAAATATTTTTGTGATCCATGATTTTAAGCTAAGGGTCCTATTTATACTAAGTGAAATTCCGTATGCGGCAGCCATGAAATCTCCCTGGAGTGTCCACTTGTGCCCATCGCGGCGGGTTTCCTCAAATGACATGGAGACATATGGCTATGCACTGGAACTTCGGCCTTGGCATGTATTGTGTGAGCTTGTGCACGTTTCTGGCGTGGCACGGAGGCCATCATGACTCATGCAAGTAGCGGCAGTCATGAAGCATCCTTTGGGCAGAGCGGAGTTACGCGCACGCATGGCATGGGGTGGCACATTGCCTAGCGGCCCTTGCTGCCCGCCGCATTGTCCCATTGCCTTCTTTTACTTTGTTAGAGCTTCTTCTTCCTTAAGCCTCAATTATCTCCCTCTAAGCATTTTAAACCTAAAGCAAGGACTAATCATGTTGGTTAGTTCAGAACAAAAATTAAACATAAATACATGAGAATGCAATCATATACATTGACAAACATGACTAAATTAGGCTATAAAATAGCACTTGGGCAGTAATTATGCCCAGTCACTGCCTCCACACTTTCAGCCTTGTTCGTCCTCGAACAACTCTATTTCATTTCGTTCACATGAAGAACTCACACATAGATAATTGAGGCAGAGATGATTCAAGTCACGGCTACACCGATTGTTTAAAAGATAGAAAGTTTAAAATAGAGGCATGCAATATATAACCTGTAAATCACATATACAGCTAAGTTAAGACTTCCTATCCTCAAAATCAACTCTTAAACTCAACAGATTATTGAAAATTAACCAATTAAGACCTCCACTTTGAATTTTATCCTTCATCAAACATGTGCCCTCACATCAAGAAAGTTACCAAATTTTCCACTCATAAGTTTTCAAATTATAACATGTGTTGGTGAATAAGAAATAAGCTCACTCTCACAAAGAAATTACATGCAACATGTATTGACCCATAAGCTTTTCCTTTAGTGTTTTACTCCACAATTTAAGGATGTTTACCGTAAGATCAAGTTGGACTTAGTGGATTGTAATGTAAGCTAAGGGGCATTAGGTACTAATACGGCCATTAATAGTGACTATCTTCCCTACATTGATTTTTAATACATCACACATTTATTGGATATCTCCTTCTTACTTCACCTTTATTCTTTCAACTCCAATTTCATTTCATTTCCCATTTTCTTGACACACTTAAGTAGTAAAATTGCCAAGCAATTTTTTCAAGCTTTTCTTCTTTTACTCCTACCAATCTACTATTTTCCTTCTTCTTCCAACTCCTGTCCTTAACTTCTTTTGCATTTTCACTTGAGTGCTTAGGAGTTTGGATCAGAATCGAGCTATTGAAAGAAAGTTAAGCTCATTTTGTGTCTAGCAAAGAATGAACCAAAATGCTCAATAGGTCTAACTAGGATTATATACTACGGGTAGGTAAGCGAAGGATAAAAAGTGGGCTCATTAAAGTGCCTAAATCATCTCCTACAATCGAGATTCCTCATTTCATTTTGTATACACACTAGGCAAGTTCTAGACACTACAAAACAACATGGAGTATTCAAAGCACCCACTCTCACAGCACATGCTCAATTCAAGACAAATTTAGTTGACTCTTAACTAAGTAATCACAAGAATTCGAGAATTAAGTTTTACGCACATAGAGTCATATTCAAGAGCCTAGGTGTCTCAAACAGATTTATATAATTACTAAACATGTTTCAAAATTTACACCACTTGTATCTCACAACCATGTACAACACATAACAAGAACATCAAACTTTCAATCAGCTAGGGTTCTGGCAAGAACCTTGAGCTAATTTTGCCTCCAAGATTAATTGCCATCTATCCATTGGCAAGAAAAACACATAAACAATTTAATACTATTATATGCAGACAAGGAAAAATTTTATTCATCAGTTTAAAGTGCCCTCCTTAGGAAAAGAATCAAAAAAGAAAAACCAAGCAGTGGGTAAATTATTCTCAACTCAAACTTTTTATCAAAATAATATAATATCAAGCCTCAACTTCATCCAATTTCACTAAGCACACAATTCAAAATTTTGAAATTTCCCTCACACACTTGAATTATGCTATGTCCCCAAAGGCATCATTTAAAATTATGCAAGGGTGGCTCACACAGGCCTCTAGGCCTAGCTAACGGCTTATATTCTTCTCCATTTTGAACACGTGGGTCATCGGCCCACCTCATATTCTTGTCATGCTCTTTAGTTTTCACGTTCATTGAGTATTTAGACTTCCCACACGAATCTGTGCTTAACAACCAAAAGCAAGAGCAAAAAATAGTAAGAAAAATAACCAAAATTACAAACAAACTAAAAAGAAAGTGTACTGTGGTACTCTTAGGTTGCCTCCAAACGAGCGCCTTATTTTATCACGCGGCACGACGCATCAAGTTTCACCACTTTCCCTCCACTGAGATATAAATCTCACCCTAATTTCTTCTCCGAGTTTTCTCTTATGCTCGGGGGTGGTGGTGAAAAATTAAGAGACCCAAGCGGTAGATGTCGCCTCGCCACTTGTGGCCCACGTAAGTGAGAGTCATTTTCTCTAGAATCAACAAGATTAAATATACGGGGCTTGTTCCTCCTCTAGACCTTTCTCTACAAGCTTGGAAGACTATTTCTAGGTTGTCAACCAAACTTAATGTCAAGAAATACTTGAGTGGGGTAGAATACACCTCAGTGCAGAAGCGCATTTTGTGACCTCCTTACTTGACAGCTTGCACCTTCTCCACATCAGCATCGACACCACGCCGAATGTCAAATAGTTTGAACTCAATCTCTCTTCTCGCGGGTGGATTGGCCATATGTGTGAGACCATCACGTAGGCTCTCAAAGGAGCTTCTACTCTGTTGAAGCTTGTTTCCAAGAACTCACCTTTTTCTTCTCCTTGTAGTCCTCTTGAGTATTGACTAAGACCATTGCCTGCAAATCAACACAAGCTTCAGCCTCAGTCATGAACTTTGTGAACTTGGCTCTTATCATTTCTAGGGCCTCTCATTTTCCTTAGTACGAAACCCCGTTACTTCCATCTTGCTCCCTCATCACTTTTATGCACTCAGAGACCTTTTAACATCATTTTCTATGCACGATCTCTTGGTTTTCCAAGTCCTCATTTCATCATTCATATTACTCATTAAAAAAACAAAAGGATCATAGTAGGGGCTTGGAGGAGGAAATACGAATATGGACAACCATTCAATGGCCATCTTGACCACTACATATATTACATATATGACGGTGTTTCCATAAATTAGGGTCCTCCACGATTCAAAAAAGAATCATTGAAATATGAGTATCCACCATTAAACCCATTTGTATTCCATGATTTCGTGTCAAGAAGGTGTCAGACTAAAAATAAAAATAAAAGAAATGCAAAAATAATATTTTTCAACACTTAGAAAATTCTACATCAGCACAAAACAAGAAATTCACTAATTCCGCCAATCCCGAGCAACGGCGCCAAAAACTTTGTTGTGCCCGGCCGCCTGTGATCGTACAAGTAATACAATGGCCCTTTTAAGAGTTGGATGTGCAGAGCCCACGGGACTAGGCTAATTCAGCAAATATTCAAGTTCAAGTATTAAGTTAACTTTCACAAATTAATAGATTTAAAGATTTTGGATAATTGCAATTAAATCTAGGGGTGATCACACAACAATCGAAAAACAATATAAGGAAAAGCAACTAGAGTTAAGGCACATTAATCATGTAATTCTACAATTCACAATTGTTCAAGTATGAAAACTTTAGTTGTTGTCTCACAAAGTTAAAATGCGGTGTTCATGGTCTCTCAAGCCTCTTAACACAACAAACTAGTCAGCACCTACATCGGTGGCGGTGATGTGACTTCCTAATTCGTGAGCAATTCCTTTCTACGTGGATGTGGTTTTACGGGGTTTATGCCTGATTATAGACTTTCATACCTCTATCATGACTTAGCTTCACAACTACTTTCTGGCGTGGTGATGTGAAAATTCTAAGTAGGTTGTTGAGCTATCCTCATTTATTAACCAAGCAAGAAAATTAGGTATAGTTTCTATCCAGCTACTTGAATCTTATCATAAATAAAATAATTTTCTCCTACATTCTTGGGTTCTAACACAGGTTACTCTTTGAACTTTACCTAAGCTTAACGAGTTTGTTTTCATGGTGATCGAACATAAAAATAATAATAATTTAGAATGCAAGACAAAACAACAACTAAAAACTCAAACCAAAGATGAATTCATGCATTTACATTCATATCATGTGGCATCAATACTACGGAAGGGTTTTAGCCACTCATGTTCGTAAAATTACTCAAAAAACATAATTAAATGGTACTTACAAAGGGCAAAGAGAGCGGAAAATAATGAACCCTAGGTGAAGTTCTTCGCTCCTCTCTACTTTCCCAAAATATTTTTGTGATCAATGATTTTAGAAGCAAAGCATACTATTTTATACTAAGTGAAAAATTACATATTTTGGCGGCTAGGCCATGAACTCCATCCATGTCATGCTTCCCATCGCGGCGAGGTTTCCTCAGTGACACGGAGACATCACGCATACTTACCCGGAACCGGCCTTGTCATGTATTGTGTGAGCTTGTGCACACCGCTGGCGTGGCACGGAGAGGCCATCGTGCCCTCTCGCGCCACGGCACGGCAGTAGCAAACATCATTGGATAGGTAGGTTCTCGCGTGCGCATGGCATGGGTGGCACCGGCGGCGTGGCGCACACAGTGGCACGGCGCACTTAAGCGTGACCAACACTTCCACTGCATTGTCCTAGCCTTCTTTTTGTTTTGATCTTTCTCCTTAATCCTCAATCATTATTTTTAGTCCCTCCTAGGCATTTTAAACCTACAAAGCAAGGACTAATCATGTTGGTTAGCTTCGGAATAAAATTAAACATAAATACATGAGAATGCAATCATATACATTAACAAACAGCTAAATTAAGGTATAAAATAGCACTTGGAGGCACGTAATTATACGCAAGATCGGTAGTAGCTTATGATTATATATCTTGTAGTTAGCTACTATGAGACAAATTGAGATTGTAACATAGTATCCCTTGTCGATAAAGAATATATTCAGTTTTGACTATAACTAAAAGCAACATAGAGATTCCTAGTTCCTTGTTTACCATGCGGAGAGACTAGTAGTGTTTTACTATCGTTGAGGCCATAGAGGCTTGTGGTTAGGCTATGGGGCAGCCTAGTGCCTGACTTGGCAATATAACTTCCCGTTTTGATGCCTATATGCATAGTAAATCTCGCCTACCGACCATTGGAGTTCTGATGCCTACGGGGCTAGAATCTTTTGTAATACGAGTCTTATCTATAAGTCAGTGGTACTAGGGTTGCCTAATGAACGGGGTGATAGCTTGTTGGGTAAATTACCTACTACCAAGGATCGTATAGCTTTGTCGACTTACAGTTAGATGATTGGTGGTTCAGAACACCACCTTAGTCATTAGAAGTCTAGTAGACCAGCGATATCCTAAGTAGGATCTTATCGGCTATTATACGTGGGGATAATGCCTCCTAGCTATTTATACGATTTCCCATATGCATGTTGCTAGAGAGAACATAGATGCAGTCACAAGATCCCGGATGGCTGGATACAATTTCGGACCTAGGCATTCCAGAAACATGAATTCTGAGGCCGAAGCCTCAAATAAAGTTTTAGGAGCCCCAGCAGCTCGAGATACGGTTACGAGGATCCTAGAAGGCTCAAATACGATTACAGGAGCCGTGGAGCTCGGACCCATTCACGAGGCCTAGAAGGCTCGGTTATAGCCAGAACGTCGAACACACTTGAATTCTGACTTGCCTATGGGCCCATCGTGTTACAAATAGGAGAGTGTGAATTGCTTGCACTTAAGCCAGGCTATGGGGTCAGTAAGATTTATTTTTGTGTTGTTTACACCTTCCAGGCTTATGCGAGGAGCCAAGTTAGGTTCTTGTTTGTATATTTACCTATTAGTTGTAGTTTATCTTTGTGAGATTATTCGGGTTAACCTGGCTGTGTGGCGGTTACTTTCAATCCTTTTATTAGCTTTACTCGGTTATTATTTTTAACCTTATATATTATCTTGACGCCCATGCATGGGGCACTACATACTGCTGTAGGTCCAAATAGATAGGGTCCGAGACCTTCTCGGTAGTTGTTTAGATCTAGCGATTGGCTAGCTCCTTTTTCTTAGTTGCTAGAGCGTTAGAGGTTTCGTATCTTTTGTTGTATAGCTTTTAGGTAGGCTAGGGAGCCTATCAAACCAATGCGTTAAACGGCTTTGTCAACTTCTATGGTAGAGCTTTGCCTTCCCTTGCTTATGATTTAGGCAGCACGGTGATCTTGTCGGCCCGCATAGGGTGATATCATTATTGCAAGCTGCTTGGGTTAGCCCCCTTTTGCGCGGGTTATGTTGCGGCCTTGTCGGCCTAAGGCTATATTTTGAGTAAGATATAGCCAATTGTTTCCTTGATTATATGATGTTGAGTATGCACCAAAGGTATATGTCAAAAAGGAGGGATGTCTTTTTCTTCTTCCTTTTTCTTTGTTTTATTCTTTGCTTTCCTATAATTCCCGAGTGGCATTAGAGTTTCCAATTATGCCTCCCAAGGTGGGGCATGACATAGCACTTCCCGGTTCGGGTTGAGTTTTAAAGATTTGAATACACACTAGACTAGTTCTTCCCTGGATACTAGTTTCCAAGTTACTATCTCATTTCTTTCCATTCTCCGAACATCAGAACTGTCTCGCGAGCCCTAAAGCCTATGTCTGCAAATTCGCGGGAAGCGTAGAGGCGATGGTTTTGGCTACACAATTATTCAATGAACGGGGTGAAGGTATATTCCTATCCTCAGAAATTAAATCTATCTTGAATACATTGGACAAGAGTCAACCAAAAGCAAATAGATTATATTTGTGAGGTGATCAAGCTAACGAATAAGCATGAAAATGAAAGTATAAACAACCTTTAATGAAGAATTAAGAACTATCATAAACGAACTTTCCAAATTCAACTATCGATATGGACAAAACCCTAGAACAAAAGTTTAGCCACTCATGTTCAAAGGATTTGGAAAACTAAATAATTCATCATTCAAATAAAAAACATAAGTTACTATAGAGAAAACTGAAAAATGGGCATACTCTTCCCCCAAGAGCTGCGTACAAAGTGATCAATATGATGAATGATACAAAAAATGCCCTAGATATTATATTTATAAGCATGGAAGTTTAATGACTCTTTTTTTCCCTTGAAGTACGGCTTTTAAACTTAAAACTCCATCCAGGATAGCACACAGGCGCATCGCGCCATCCTACTACACCGGAAATTTTGACTTGAAATTCTTGAAATTTTATACATAACGTGCCACACCCAGCAATGCACAAGGTGTTAGTTAGAATTTTCTAAAGTTTTAGAAATGCGGTGCGCCACTCCATCCAATGCACTAAAGTGTTGAAAAAATTTTCTAAGTACGAGATGCTTCTAGTGCACCATTCCACTCATTCACCAAGGTGTTGAGCAAAAATTCCTATGAAGTTCAAGCTCGGCATGCGCACTTTCACCCAACGCACCAACTTAAGCAATTTTCGCGCGAAGTTAGGGGCACGGTGCACCACGCCCGACCAATTTTTGCGAACTCTTCTTCCTTCATACCTTGCATCATTTTTGAGTCATTTTTCCTTGGTTTCCTTCTTAAAATATCTAAAAATACTTGTTAGCTAATAAGAAACACATAAATAAGAATTCATGCATTTTATAAGGATTATTTTCTCAAAATAAGGTAAAATATGGGTAAAAAACATGGAAAATGGGCATAGAATATGCCAAACATCACCTATTCCTACAAGTTGATGTCTTATTCAATCAGCTCCAAGGTCTTCAGCGCTTTTCAAAAATAAACCTCGATCCGGCTTTATCATATTTCGAGTTGGAGAATGTAACATCCACGAAAATGTCCTTCAAAACTTCGGTATGGTCACTATGAATTTTTTCATGTCTTTTGAACTAATAGATAAGCATTGCATCTTTATGGACTTGATAAATAGGATATTCAAATTGTATTTGAACATGTTTATCGTCATCTTTATAGATGACATCCTTGTTTATTCGAGTGAAGATGAGCGTGCAAACCATTTGGATAGTATTGTAGACTCTCAAGGACCGTTAGTTATTTGCTAAATTCAGCAAGTGTGAATTTTGGTTGAAATCAGTAACATTCATTGGTCATGTCATCTCCAGTGAGGGTATTGAGGTTTATCCTCAAAATATCAAAGCAGGTAAGAACTAGAAGTTTGAGTTACTTCTCAATGGGGCATTAGGAGTTTCTTGGGTTTACCCGAGTATTGTAGATGGTTTGTGGAAGGATTTTCCTCTATTTATTCTCCTATGTCTAGATTAACTCAAAATAAAGTCAAGCTCCAGTGATCTGATGCTTGCGAAGGATTTTAGGAGTTGAAGGCGACTCACTTACGCCTGTTTTGGGATCTGCTAGAAGGTTCGGATGGGTTCGTGATTTATTGTGACACTTCCCGATGTGGCCTTGGTTGCGTGATACAACATGGTAATGTTGTAGCTATGCTTCTAGGCAGCTCAAGTCTTATGAGAAGAATTACCCAACCCACATCCTTGAGCTAACGGTAGTTTTGCCCTAAAGTATTTGGAGGCACTACTGATGGTGTTCATGTGGATATGTTCCCTTGACTATAAAAACTGTATTATGTGTTTAGTCGAATGATTTGAATCTTCATCGGAGGAGATGGCTTGAGTTGTTGAAGGACTGATATGAGTGTCTTGTACCATATGGAAAAAGCCAATGTAGTGGTAGATGAATTCAGCAGTTATCGTGAATAGTGTTGCCCGTATTGAGGATGATAAGGAGTTGGTTAGAGATGTTCCACGAGTGGCTCATTTGGGAGTTCTTACGTTTGATTCGATGGAATGTGGAGTTATGGTTTAGAATGGTTGAGTCTTCACTTGTGATGGATTTTAAAGCAAGCGGGATGATGATCCAATATTGTTTAAGGGCTGAAGAAAGTGGTTCTCAAGAAAGAGGTAGAGGCATTCTCCAAAAAGGGAGATGGTGTGCTCCACTATCATGGTAGGTTGTGTGTTCCCAATATGGATGATTTGAGACAACGGTCTTGATAGAAGCTCCGCGACTCAATACTCTGTCGGGCAATGACCACGAGATGTATCGTGATCTTCGGAAAGTCTATTGGTGGAATGGCATGAAGAAGGATATTGCGAGTTTATGGACAAGTTTCAAATTGCCAACGGGTCAACATTTAGAATTAGAGATCGTGAGGTATGAATCAGGGACATCGGTATTTCCACTTAGAAGTGGGAAGAGATAAGCAAGTTTCATTATAGGTATACCTTGTACACACCTCCCATCATGATTCGATATGGGTAGTTGTAGGCTGGATGACTAAGTCGGCATATTTTTCTACAAATTAAAGACTACATATTCGGTAAGAAGTTATGCTAGACTTTACATTACGGAGTTAGTCAAGTTGCATGGAGTCCACTTTTTCTATAATTTTTTACGGGGTACTCGGTCACCTCACACTTTTCGAAGTTATTCAAAAGGGAATTGGTACTCATGTCAAGCTTAGCACAACTTTTGACCCGTAGACGAGATGGTCAAGATGAATGAGCCATTTAGACTCTAGAGGTCTTGTTGAGAGCTTATGTGATCGTTTTTAAAGATGATTGGGATGCTCACTTGCCTCTAATCAAATTTACTTAGATAACAGTTACCACTTAATATTCGAATAGCATTTAGGCACTGTAGTGGAATGCTATATCACCTATCATATTGTTTGAGGTAGGTGAGGCTATGTTGATAGGGCCACACTCAATTCATGAGGCTATGCAAGGATTTAGCTGATTAGAGAAAGGCTAAAAAAGCTTCGGAGTCATCAGAATTCCTATGCGGGCTCTTGAGAGAAGAGAACTTGAGTTCTGATTGATGATTGGATATTTTTGAATGTGTCACCCAAGAAGGGGTGATGAGGTTTAGCGAAAGAAGGAAAATTTAGTCCCCGATATATTGATCCTTACAAGATTATAAGGTGTGTTAGCAATATGGCTTATGAGTTGGAGTTGTCGTGGAGTTAGCATGATAGTCAGTTTTCCATATATCCTTGTTGAAGAAATGCAATGGCGATCAACTCTAGTTGTTCTTTGTAGGGTATTGGAGTGAAGGATACCCTAAGCCTTAGGAAGTTACGGTTGAATTCTTGATCATCCAAGTTCGGTAGTTGAGAAATAAGGTCGCTTGATAGACATTCTTTAGAGGAATCGGTTGTAGAGGAGCTGCAGGAAGCGAAGCCGGTCATGATGGCCAAGTACCCTTACCTCTTCCCCTTCCGGCTCGGCTCCCGAATGAAGTACTAGTTTCTTTCTTAGAACTCTACTCAATTTGATGTTAGTTTTTGTCTCTTAGTTTCTCTCATGTCCCAGTATACGTGTGATGGTAGGCATATTCGTATACCTATTTGCCCATGTTTTTACCCTTGTTTTGCCTTGTGAGTTCACCAATCCTTATGTTTATGTGTATCATGTGAGCTAACAAATGTTATTAGATGTTTTGACGAAACCAAGGAAAAAGGACTAAAAAATGACCCAAGGTGTGAAAAAGAAAGAAGAGTGCGAAAGTTGGCTTGGTAGAGATGGATTTGGCGTGGCGCGACGCGCCAACCTAAACTTCGAACAAATACGCACAAAGTTGGTGTTATGGGTGGCATGGTAGCCCTTCGAGTCCTTTACTTGAGAAAATTTGATCACCACCTTGGCGAGATGAGTGGCACAGCGCGCGAAGCATCCCGAACTTGGAAATATTTCCAACCTACGGTGCTTTGGGTGAATGGCACGCTAAAGGGGTCTGGAATTCTTTGAAATTTGACTAATACCTTGGTGCATTAGTTGGCGTGGGGCATGGGAGCAAAACTTCGAGAGAAAATTAAGCCAAACCTGGCACATTGTGTGTGGTGCGGTTCGCCCAAACCATTGCAGGATAATTTTCTGATTTTGAACCCTATTACTTGAGAAAAAAAGCATTTGGGAGGCATCACTTATAAGTATAACGTCTATGAAATTTGTTACCTATCGTACATCATATTTTAGGATCATAGTGATAGTTGTAAGCAACTTTTGGGAGGAGAGACACGTACTTAGGTTTTTCTTCTTTTCTTTATCGTTTATACTTGAATATTGATTGTGTCTTTGTTTTTCCACTTGAACATGAGTGGCTAAACTCATATTCTTGGGATTTGTCCATAGCTAATCATTGACATTTGATAGTTTGCTTATTCTAGTATTGATTCTTCATAAAAGTTGTTATTCTTACTTATGTTAATTTCATATTAGATTAGATTGATCACTTTTCGGAATAATGCATTTGGCATTTCTTAAACTGAAAGAGAGAACTAAAAGGGTTAAAAGTAAGGATAGAGCCAGGTATTGAGACTCTTGTTCAAGCTTTGAGCTCAATATTGAAGTTGTTGATGAGGATAGGAATACGCCCTTCAACCTTGTTTAGTTGATATCTGAAGTAGCCACAATCGTCGTCTCATGCTTCTCCTGTGACCATAAGGATATAGGTGTTGGGTTCATGGGATAGTTCTTATATGTTTTGGAATGAAATATCCAACCTTTTGGAAGAATTAATCTAGTGTATTTAAGTCTTGAAAACTCAACTGAAGTGAAAGTGCCATTTTCCTAGAATTTCATCATCATTTGAAGTACAAACACTTTTGAAACGATTTTAGTTCAGTAGTTAATTTACATTTAGTGTTTTAGTAGTTTAATCTACAAACCATTCCCTATCTTTATATAATGCTTATTAAGAGTAGTGAAATAAAGTATTAACCTTAAATGACTAATCTGCCAAGTCTACGAGGATGATAACGAGGACTTCAACTGTCACATATTACTTGGCGACACATGCCTTGCGTGCACTATGGCGCGTCATGTTTCGGTGCCATTAGCCGGGGACTTAAAGATTGATTAATCATTTAGAGTGTAATACCATGGAAGTGCTTAGGAGTAGACTGGGAAGCAAAACGCAAAGCGCACAAAGTTGGGGCGTTGCCGAGAATGACAAGTACCACGACCCATGGTAAGCAACCATGGCCAAATCGTTTGTGGTCGTGATAGCGTCGATCCGAGATGGAAGTAGTAATGAAGTATTTAGCGGCCTTGTGAGAACAATGGTCCGTTGTTAGGAGCGTGTTAGGGCTTTCGACTTTCGTAGTGGAGACAATGGTGGAAACCGTCACGTTGTATCTTACAACGAATCATGGTGAGATCATGGAATAGGTGTGCGGAGTTTTAGAAAAGAAGGAAACAGCAGATCGAAGGAATGGTCAGTTGAAGCTTAGGATGAACCATCCTTTGTGTCCGTGTGCGATTTTGAGAATGGGGCTTCAGCAGTGCATTCCAACGAATAAGAACGGGGATGGGCGCGTGGGTGGTTCCAGCACATTGGAACCATTCGTAGGTTCCATCGGAAGGCAGATTTCAAGAGCGAGGTTCATTAAGGGTATTTTTGACTTTTTCACAGTATAAGGCCCTAAACTATGTCGTTTTAGCTTGGTAAAGTTGGGTTTTAAGAAAATAGACCTTCCTAAAATCCCATTCATGCATGCAGGGTTTTTAACAAGTGATCTAAGGGAGATTTCAAGCTTTTCACCTCAATTCCTTCAATTTCATTCTTGGGCTTTTAAGGAAGGTTTGTATTTGATAATCCCAGGTATGTAAGGTCTTCAATGGGTAGATTCTTCCACACCCATACTCCCTTCTATATTAATTACTAAAAATTGTTGGCACTCATGAGGTTTAATATTGGTTTGTATAAAATATAATGATTTAATTATGGGTCTTGTGATTTGAAACTCTATCATTGCTCATGATTTTGATCATCTTTTGAGTTCTAAATTAATATTAGTATGGCTGATTTCAAATTTATAATCATTTGGCGATTATGCATGCCCATGATAAAATGATTTTTGATCCATTGATCGATTGATGTCTTGAATTAGCTAGAATATATTTTAAATTAAATCATGAATATTATGTTATCTACTATTCTCTTGTAGAAATTTAATATATATCCATGATCTACAAGTATGTATGTACTTTTTTAAGCATGAATTATGTTTTGGCTGACCCACGGGCCTCAAGTCGAGCTGGTCCTTACATATGTTCAAGCATGTTTACGATTATGATGATTTGACTAGCCCATGAACTCATATGTATTATTATAGGCACTATATATGTTTTGGGGTAGTGCTCCGAACATCAATAGGTTCAGGGCTCAGTTAAGCCCCGGATCTCATGAACTATGTGCCAGCGTAGGCTATGTCGGAACCCTTCATATTTGTCCCTAGTAAATATCCATTTTCATGTGTATTCGTTTCCCTTCATGGTTCCTACCCTTGAAGGTACGAACACCCTCAGGCTAGGGCTGCAAGTCGGGCTTCATGTTTAGCTCATATGGGGTATGTCGGTTAGAGAATCTCCCACTAATTCCTCATGATTTATGCATGTTTATGATTATGTATATTGGCTCTAGTTATGTTATGCTTCTATTATGATTATGACTATGTACAACGTTACGAATGTTCCAAAAAAAACCTTGAGCCTTATGTTATATTACAATAATTATGTCATGAAGCATCTTTGTTCTACCTTTTTGATCATTTATGAGTTTTATACATGTTTCAAATGTCAATTTTACTTACCTTTCATAGGTACATTCCCATCTGCGTGCACACTTTCTATGTTGTATGTGCCTTGTCTAGTCTGGTCTCAGTATCTCCTTGCAGATAGGTCGGACTTTCTCTCTTGCACATTGGTGAGTCCTCATGTCCAAAGAGGATACATGTTCACACTCTATGTTATCCTTTAGTTTTTGGATGTTGGATTAGTTGGGGAGTTGTCCCATCCAATCCGCTTTTCATGTTTAGAGACACTCGAGTAGAAAGTTGTATTTAGTTGTATTGTATAAGTATTATATTATTTTCCCTCATGTTATGATTACGCTCTCTATGCTAAGTCTTAGCTCATGAGATTGAATTGATGTGTGCTTATTCCATGGAGTGGAGCATGGGGTCTCTTAGAGGCTCCTTGTTACGTGTCCTACGATTCAGGTGTACATTTGGGTCGTGACAAACTTGGTATCGAGCCATAGTTTTGATGTTTCTAGGGAGTACGGCCGCGTTTAGTAAGAGTCTTTTCATGGGGTGTGAAGCGCGCCACACTTATGAAGAAGAGGCTACTAGGCGTTTAAGAATGTTCTCTCTTTTTCATGATCTATGTCATGCGTTGAATGTCTTGCTCTCCTAATTTGTGATATTCACGTTTTGCGGAAATCATGTCTCACGCGAGTAAATGCCGGGAGGAACGTGCGGTGATGATCATGAGGGTGCCCATGATGTAGAGCATTAACTAGTTCCACCCGTTCATGAGTACAAAGACCGAGACGGCCGCCCGCGAGTTTAGGGCGGCGGTCGGATGTTAGCACGAACGCATCAGAAACAGTCCCTAATTAAACGTAGCACATTATCATGAAAATGGGAATGTAGCATACACTTCAGAATAAAGATTTGTCTCATCTCCACAGGAGTTCACGGGATCGAAGGTAGACAAGGACCCACGTGACTTTATTGAGTAAATTCTGAAGATTACCCCGAGCTGCAGGGGGTGAATAATGGGAAATGTGTTGATTTGACCTCAGTATTTCAAGGGGTAGCACATATATGGTTTAAATGAAGGTTCTAGGACGCAGTGCCCGGGCCCAATAGGTTAGGATGAGTTCCACCGCATTCATGGATCGGTTCTTCCCTCAGGAGATAAGGAGCTCGGCCCAGTGAGTTTGAATTTGAGAAGGGAAACATGTTAGTCCAGGAGTTTGCCTTGGAGTTCACTCGGTATCTAAATATTCTTGATTGCCATGCTACACGGGACATTGACTTTCCTCGTATTGTATTGCATTCCTAGCGAGATTAAGTCGATCTATAGGAGGCGGAAGGCGAGGCGGGGCCAGTGCTACGGGGTTTGTCGAACGGGACAAGAGGTGGATCACGTGGCCGGTCTCGGCACAAGACCCTTTGCTCGGCTCCATCATTGTTTAAGCACGCCGTCGAGTTCAAGGGAGCCCGAGACGGGGCTCCATGCTCGAGGATCATAGTATGCGAGTGGAGCGCAACTTTCCCAGTGTAGAGATGTGGAAAAAATCATCCGGGAGGTGCATGGTTGGTGCGCGTACTTGTTTCGGTGTGGCGAGCACGGGCACAAGATCGGAGATTTCCCTACGGCCCAGTTCTACCACTCTAGAAGCACGAACCCTCGGGGTGTCTCACTAGTTCGGCGGTGGTCAGCCGGAGCAGGGTTTTATGCTCTAGTGCCTCACCGGGCGGGAGGCTTCGCCGGATGTAGTCACGAAGTATGTTGCAAGTCTTCCATATTGATTCTTATGCTTTGTTAGATCTGGGAGCTACCTTGTCTTTCTTGCCCCCTTACTTTGCTAGTAGTTTTGGAGTTAGTCCTAAAGTGCATCGAGAACCATTCTCAAAGTATCTACTCTAGTCGGTGAATCAATGGTAGTAGGCGGGTATATAGGGGTTGCCCACATTCTGATGTTACTGGGACACCTCTCTGCCCGGACTTAGTCAATTTTTTCCATGGTAATTTGACATCATTTTTGGTATGGATTGGTTGTTTGCGTATGCTTCGATAAATTGTAGGCCCGTGCGATGGAATTCCAATTTTGGGTGAGTTGATTTTGGAATGGAAGGAGTAATTCAACTATACCGGTCAGTCGATTTATTTCATATGCGAAGGCTAGGAAAATGATCTCCTAAGGGTTACATGTACCACCTAGGTGAGTGTTGGATTGAAATTTAAGAGTCTCCGGCCTTCAATCAGTTCTAGTGGTGTGCGAGTATCAGGAGGTTTTTCCAAATGATTTACCGGGTGTTCCTCCTGAAAGTGGTTTTTTGATCTCTTGTGATACATCTATCTCTATTCCTCCTTATAGGATAGCCCTGGATGAGCTAAAAGAGTTAAAGGAGTTGTTGAAGGACTTGCTGGATAAGGGTTTCATGGATCGAGCAAGTCTCCATGGGGCACAGGTTCTCTATTTGTTCGGAAGGATGGATCCCTTTGAATGTGTATTTATTATGAAGGCAGCTGGCAGGTCACCAAAATCGAAGCAGTACCCCTTTGCCCGGGATCAATGATTTGTTTGATCAGCTTCAGATTTGCAAGTTCTTCTCCAAGATTGACCTTAAGTTCGGGTATCACCGGTTGAGTTTGGGAGAGTGACATCCCAAGGCAGCTTTGGGGCTGGTATGGTGCTATGAATTTGTTATTCATGTCTATTGGACCCCAGCAATGCCCCCTGCTGATTTTATAGATTTGTGAACACGGTGTTGAAAGCATATCTGGATATGTACGTGATCTTTTTCATTAATGACATTCTTATATACTCCCGGAGTAAGAAGGGAGGAGCATACCACTCATTTGAGAATAGTCTTTGCCCAGACCCTCAAGGATAAATCAGTTGTATGCAAAGTTTTAGCAAAGTGAATTTTTGGCTCAACTCGGTGGCATTTACGCGGTGTGTGGTATCAAGCAAAGGTATAAGGGTAGACTCCCAGAAAATTAAGGTGGTGAATAATTGGCCTAGGCAGAGTGAAATCCCAGCCCGAAGTGGGTTCTTACAGATTACAGGCGGCTATTATCGAGAGGTTTTGGAGGCTATCATCTATTGTGGCTCATACAGCCAAGTTGGTAAGAAAAGATAAAGTTCCAATGATGAGAGGATTGTGAGAAAAGCTTTTAGGGTGAAAAACGACTCACTTCTTTTGTGACTTTAGAGATTCTTGAGAAAACTTTGTTCTTGCCTTCATGTAGTATAAGTTTATTTAAGGAGTTTGTGCAAATTAACATGTGGAAAATGTGCCTGCACAAGGGCATCACGAAAGTTCAGCAAGAAAAGAATGCAGTAGCCGCTGTTCTGAGTTAAAAACTGCGATGGTGTTTGGGACGCAGATGTGGCATCATTACTTGTATAGGGTCCCCGTGGATGTGTTGCTTATCTGATCTGCTACCATTATCTGTGTTCACACGAAGGATCTAAATCTTCGGCAAAGGAGGTGGTTGGAGTTGCTAAGCAATATGACATGAGTGTCCTCTACCACCCATGAGGAAAATATTAGTTGCGGATGCGCTTAGTAGGCTCTTAATGGAGAGTGTATCCCGTGGATAGGGGAAAGAAGGAGTTGGTGAAAGATGTTCGATGCGACTTGCAATGTTTAGAATTTATATTGATCGACCTAGAAGCGATGGCGGGGTGTTTTACATGATGAGTGAATCATCCTTGATGGTTGATGTTAAATCTAGGCAAAATGAGGATCGAGTATTGAGATTTGAGGAGGCGGTTGATCGGAAAATTTGGGTTTCTCCCAAGGGGAGATGGTGTGCTATATACGGGAGTCGACTATGATGTTTTGGACATAGATAATTTAAGGTTTCAGATATTTCATGGGCACATGGTGCACACAATATTCCATCCATCGGAGATCACGGGTATGTCTATCGGGACTTGCGAGAAATCTGTGGTGGGATGGTATGAAGAAGGAAATTGCCGGAGTTCGTAACTAAATGTCCCAGCGCCAGGTAGTGAAAGTCGAGAATCAAAGGCCGGGAGGTGTAATTTAGGATATTAGCATTTCCATGAAGTGAGGTAAATAAATATGGATTTAATTCACAGGCCTACTATAGTGCTGTGAGCACTATGATTCCATTTGGTGGTAGTAGGCAGGGTTAACAAAGGTACACACACTTCCTAAGGCCCAAGACCATGGATTCGGTAGACGATTGTAAATTGTCTATTGGGAGTTGGTTTGACTTCATGGTGCATATCTGTGGCCCCCGAGATCGAAATTTTCAGTTTACCTCTCGATTTTGAGTTCTTTCAAGAAAGGACTTGGGACTCAAAGTCAAAGCTCCAGCCACGGCCTTTCATCTGCAAATAGATGGCAAAGCGAGAATAGAACAATGAGACTCTTAGAGACATGTTAGGAGGCCATGTTTTCGCGGATTTTCAAAGGTAGTTAGGGATGATCACTTGCCCTTGTCCATTTTCTTATAATAAACTATCACTCTAGTATCGAGATAGCCTTAGTTTGAGCTCTTTCTGGAGGTGTAGATCTCCATCGGATGATTTGAGGTTGTGAGCCGCTATGATAGGTCAGGGCACAGGTTTACGGGGTGATGGAAAAAGTTCAATTGATAAGGGACATTAAGCTGTAGAGTCGTGAGAAGTAATTGTATTGATGTAAGGAGAAGAAATTTGGAGTTTGATGTGGGCGTAGGTATTTCTAAAGGTGTCCCCTGAAGGGAATCATGCGGTTGGAAGAAAGAAGCTCTATCCCTCTGTATTTGGTCCTTGCAGTTTTACAAGAGAGTTGGTAGGTGGGTATGAGTTAGGACTTCCGCTGAGTTCATGCGATTCATCCGAGTCTTCGGTGTGTCGCTTTTTGAAAAGTGTTTGAGTGATCGACCTTGGTGGTCCCATTAGAAAGCATTGGGTAAGAGACGTACCAGGTTATGAGGAAATCCCCATTGAAATCATGGATCGCCCGAGTTCGGAAGTTGAGGCAAGAAGTAACCCAGTTTAGGTTTGTGAATGACATGTTGAGGCTACATGGGAAGTCGAAGCGGACATGATGGCTGAATATCCCCATTTATTCTCCTCTCTAGGCTCGGTTAGAGCTTGAGGGTATCAATTTTTTTCCTATGACTCTATCTAGTTTTAATGTTTAGCTCATGTGTGCAAGTTTCTTTTATGTGTATGAATGTGTATGTGAAGTATGAGATCGGTTCAGCTATATGGTTTTATTCGGAGGTAGTCATTCTGTGAAAATTTTGGTTAAAATGATAAGTATATGGCTATGATAAATTTTATGTTTACATTTTTGTTGCTTGTTTCCTACATTCTGGACGAATGTTCCCAAGGGAGACATATAGTAATACCCGAAGTGATTAGGGCTGGGCAGGAAGCAAATACCAAAGCTGCTAAAAGTTGAAACGTTGTAGGATGACGGGTACCGCGACCCGTGGTAAGTAACCATGAGCCGTCGTTTGAGGTCGTGGTAAGGAGTACAGATGGTAGTGGTAACAATGAGTATTACAACAGCCCCTTAGGAGGAACAATGGTCCGTTGTTAGGAGCGTGGTAGGGTTTTCGACTTTCATAGTGGAGACAATGGGTGAAACCCGTCCCGTTGTATCTTACGAATCATGGTAAGGATTGTGGAATAGGTGTGCATAGTTTTAGAAAGAAGGAACAACGTCGAAGGTAACATTGAAGCTTAGGACGACAGATCACGTGTGTCCAAGTGGTACAATTTGAGAATGGGGCTTAGGCGGTGCATTCAATGAGTAGACGGAGGCGTGGGTAGTTCGCATGACCGTTGGTACCATTATTGGTTCCATCGGCCAGATTTCAGGGCGGGTTCATTAAGTATTTTTACTTTTTCACGTATAAGGCCTAAACTACGTCGTTTTAGCTTGGGAAAGTGGATTTTTAAGAAAATAGAGCCTTCCTAGCTCCCATTCATGCATGCAAGGATTTTGACAAGTGATCTAAGGGAGATTTCAAGATTTTCACCTCAATTCCTTCAATTTCATTCTTGGGCTTTTAAGGAGGGTTAAAATTTGATAATCCCGGGTATGTAAAGTGCTGGTGGTGGATTCTTCCACACCGGAGCTCCTTCTATATTTATTACTAAAAATTATTTGAGAACTCATGGGGTTTTATATTCGGTTTGTATAAAATTAATGATTTAATTATGGGTCTTGTGATTTCGAAACCCTATCATTATCTACTGATTTTGATCATCTTTTGAGGCTCCTAAATTGATATTAGTATGTCTGATTTCGAATTTCTAATCATTTAAACCCGATTATGCATGCCCATGATAAATCGATTTATGATCCATTGATTTCTTGATAAGCCCGAGAATATATTTTTAAATCAAATCATGAATATATTATGTTGTCTACTATGCTCTTGTGGAAATTTAGAAACTATATGCATGATCTAAAAAGTATGTATGTATTTTTAAGTATGAATTATGTTTTAGGCCAAAGGGCTAAGTCATGGCTATATCGTATATGTTCAAGCATGTTTATGATTATAATGATTTGACTATCCCTATGATCTCATGTATGTATTATTATGAGCCTTTGTATATGTTTTGCGGTAATATCGATCACCGAGTAGGTTCGGGGCTCAAGTTAAGCCCTTTTGAACTACGTGCAGCGAAACAGGCCATGTCACGACCCTTCATGTTTTGTCACGGGCCCAAATGGCCCTTTTTCATATGTTATCATGCCCTTCATGGTTCCAACTCTTGGCAATGTACGAACACCCTCCCGACTAGGGCTATAAGTCGAGCATCATGTGTGCTCATATAGGGTATGTCGGTTAAGAATCTCCCTTTGTTCCTCATGATTTATACATGTTTATGATTATCTCACGTTGTCTCAAGTTATTTTTAATTAATGCCTTACATATTTGATTATGACTATGAATAGCGTTACGAATGTTTCAAAAAAAATCTTGACCTTATGTTATATTACGATAATTATGTCATGAGCATACCGTCCTACTCTTATGATCATTTATGTGTTTCAAATGCATTTTACTTACCTTGCATACTCGGTACATTCACGTACTTATCGCCCTTTTCTATGATGTATCGTCTCGCAGTCACGAGTTCTAGTTCCAGTACTTGTCCCTCACCTATAGATAGATTCGGACTTACTCTGCAGTGCATTGGTGAGTCCTCGTATTTCGAGGGCTACATGTTCTACTCTATGTTATTCCTTTATATTTTGGATGTTGGATTAGTTGGGGAGTTGCCCATCAATCCGTTTTCATATTTAGGGGCTTATCGAGACTAGAAAGTTGTGTTCCACAGTATTGTATAAGTATTGTATTGTTTCCCTCATGTTATGTTATGATTATGCTCTCTATGCTAAGTACGCCAGCTCATGCTTAATTGTAGATTAGATGTATGCTCATGCCATGGATCGAATTGGGTCTCTCGGGGCTCCTTGTTCCGTGTCAGTGATCAAGGTGTACGTTTGGGTTGTGACATTAGGTTAGGATTTTTATTTTTCTATTCTATATTTTATGTTTTGTTTGTTGGTTGTTGAAGTTTCTGGTGTTGTATGCTTAGTGTATTCCAACTACGAAAAGTGGCAGGGGACCATCCTTGGCTTCTTTTGATCCAAAAATTTGGAGAACCTTTTGTAAGTTAGCTATGGAGAATAATGAGCAGCACAAGGCAACAACTAGGAGAGGATTCCCTTGCTTAAATTTTCTAAGCCATACTTGGTGAATGCTTCCCAAGCGGTCGTCAAGCCGTATCTTGAAACTTCGAGTTGAAGGGACCGTGTGGTTAGCCCAAAATACATGCCAATATCAAGGCAAAGGCTGCACGGGGATCGTCACAAATATTTGATGACGCTCGTAGAAGAGTGAGAATTTTCAATTTATCGAATGTCTTAGATGAGTATGATAGCTCACCTGATTTCTATTCTCATTGATTTGTGAAGCCAAGGAGTGGCGAATAGTAGCATGTTCCATCACCACTTGGGAGCCTCTTTAAACCAAATTCATCAATATGTTCTTCTCTTCAAGGAGACCCGAAGAGTTTAGAGAGAAGATATCCAGGTTTTTGTTGAAAGATGGTGAGACTTTAGCTCTGGCATGGGAACGTCACGGGGGATACTTGAGAGATTGCCCGCACCACATGCGGTCGAAGGAGATTATTGGGCAAATTTTTATAATGGGGGGCAAAGCAGTAAGATCTTGCGGCACTGTCGCCACGAGGAGACAAATTTTTTCCAGAGCTATGATTAGATAGAGGCTCTTTCAAATCTCATGTAGTGGGGAGTCAAGACTATCGGGACTCAGGTAGAGGATTCAAACGGCCAAGGTGCCGGAAAGCGACGTGATGGTGTATGAGTAATCAGTAATCTGTCGGCTATTAAATGTGATCGGCAAGCTTGTAACCACGCAACATGGAGTCAAGTTCGACGCTCCACGAGTCCGAGACTCCACCACCATAATGAGAGTGTGTGGAAGGCCACACTTATTTAGGATGTCCACTAAATCCAGATGTCATGTGTATTTTGTGGGACAACAAGGCGAAGTGGGGAGTTTTTGCGAGGTAAAAATTAAAACCAGGGGTACAAGAATGCAACAAATCCCTCATTGGGAAGAAATCAAAACTTCTAAAGACCCTAGAACAACTATCCAAGACCTCGAGCTAGCATCACGGCAATTTACTATAGGAGATGATGAAGTAGTGGATGGTTCGGTCGGCTTCGGTTGGTTAATGAGATACAAAAGTCCATCCACGATTTGGAAAGACAAACAAATTGGCCCTTCAACGAACTAACGGACCGCAAGGGTACTTCTGAGTAACAACGAGCGAGAACCCCAAGGAAAATGTGAGCACAATTTCTTTATGCGGTGGATAAGAGTTGGGTGGTGATCCCCGAGAGATAAGAAAGTTGATGTAGAGCAGGTTGTGACATCCAAGAAGGAGGTTGGTGATTCAAGCAACTCATAGCCAAAATTGGTAGAATCCATACCACCCCCTCCATTTCCACAATGTTTTAAGAGCGAGAAGGAGGATACAACTTGCAAGAAATTTCTTGATATATTGAAGAAGGTACATGTTAACTTACCAATGGTAGAGTTGTTGCGGGAAGCTCCAAAATATTCCAAGTATCGAAGGATATTGTGACAAACAAGAGGAAGCTTACGGAGTTCGAGACTGTAAGGGTATCAGGGTGTAGTTCTCGGATGCGAATCGAAAATTCCAAAGAAAATTTGAAAGACCTTGAGAGCTTCACCATTCTAGTGGTTATTGGGAACAAAGTTGGTTCGGCCTTTGTCTCATTTGAGTGGGGCATTAATCGATACATGTATTCTTGTTGAGAACATTGGGTTTTAGGTGAACCACGTCCTACCATAGTGACATTGCAACTTGTCGGCCGGTTTTTACTTATCCTAACGAAATTATAAAGGATGTTTGATGAGTGGGACCTTTATCTTACGAATTGAGACTTCATAATCCTGGATTATGAAGCGGTCTACAATTTCCCTTATTTTGGTGAGAGGACTCTTAGCCACCAGCGATGTAGTTATAAAGGTAAAGTTGGGCGAGGATGTCAATGACTATGGATGAGTCGATATGCAGCCTTTTGACGTGTTTAGACCAGAGGGTTTCACCTCATTATGAAGACTTTATGGTGAGCCCCGATAGGAGCACAGGGAGGCTTTAAACGAGCGATTGAAACGGTATGTGATTCGTAGGATTGACGGTATCGGGGTCCTAATCATCTCCTTTCGAGTGAAAGGAGTGAGAAGTCTTGCACATCGTGCCTAAATTAGGTCGCGCATAGAAGGCAACCCATGAATTTCATTCCATGACTATAACTAAGCCACTTGGTGTAGAAACCATCTTCTAACATTTTTAGTTTTATAGAGATGAATAGGGTTTTGAGGAAAAAAAAACGAGGAAAAATGAGCTAAAAAGTCTAAGTGGGGCGAGATACCTAGCATGGGGCGCCGGGTGTTAAATATAGAAAAAAAAAAATTAGGTTGGTGCATTGGGGGCGCTCACGTGAGACCCAATCCATGAAGAAAAAAAAATTTTTCTAAGCGTGGCAAGAGTGACGCGTCTTCCACCAAGTGTGTTTTTAGTAATGTTTTGGTCAATGGTGTTATACCACTGTAGTTTCTATCATTTAAGCCGTGCGTGTGCATATGTTGAGAGTCTTAGAGTACGACGCATGTGGAAAAAAGGCAGAGGGATGGTATCTGAGCACGACATAGAGTGAGCGGGGAGCGAGGCGCAGGCGTCGCGTCGCGCACACCAGCCCGCGTCGTGGGCGGTGCATCGCACCTCTTTTGCAGTGTGACAAGGCGGTGCGTCGCTACTAGGACAACCCAACCTATATATATATAAGATCAAGTGTAAAGTTATTCATTTTAAAAGTTCCCCTCTGCAGAGAGAAGAGAGTAGCTTGGGTTTCTTAGTTTTCGTCAAATTACATTGCTAAACTCCATCCAAATGCAAATTCATCTTGGATATCTAGTTATAGGCCTGAGGAATGTCTTTATGGATTTGTCTTGAAAATTCACTTAGAGTACCGGAACTCCATGAGTAAAAGTTGTGAATATCACTTCTAATTGAGCCCTAAGTGGCTACAGAAATAGGTAAGCATTTCTACCTTCTAAACTCTCGAGAATTTTGTGTCTTGAGTGAAATGAATGGAGTTGAATTGTAGTTAATATTATCAAAAGACTGACATTATTTTTCAAGTCATAGTATTGAAAATAACCTTATTCTTTTTAAACGTAAATATGGCAATTGGGTGGAATCGCCTTCTGATTGGAACTAATTGGATAAAAGAGAATGGAAACATTTGAGGTATGTTAAGGCTAATCTCTTCCGCAAGTTATTCTTGTCGTATAGTAATACGACCTATGAGTTTATAAGTGAGTTGTAAGCATGTGTATTGTGATTATTTTCTTCAAATACTTTGAGATTAATGTTTACTATTTGGTTGGGACTAACCCCACCTATTATAGCCTTCCATCGACCAACCTGGGGTTACTAGGCGTGTCATCGCCTACGGGGGCTATAGATCGCTCGGAGGAGCTATATGTTTATGCGGCAAGGGACTATATTTAGGCCTAAAAGGCCATATTATAGTCCATCATGAATGGTCTTCTACTTTTATGTCGTATACGGCATCAACGACCCTCCATCGAGCCTTGTGTGTGCCCAAGGTGTAGTTACGAGACGCAAAGGGCTCGAACATAACAACAAGAGCCCGGCGGGCTCGGTTGCGAACCCGGAAGGCCGAGGTAGGTGGGCTATTGTTAACCGTTGACTCATATTGACCATGTTAGGGGTATTTATATTGGAATTATACTTGTCGGGGCTTATAGGGCAGGAGTGGAACAATACTGTGCGGTGTACCTTCGAGGCATATGGGGGCCAAGTAGTGTTCTTTTTTATTGCTTACTTTTTTAGCTATACTTCGGAGGTTATGAGGCTATTTAGGTTAAACTCTTATTCTTTCTATTGATTACCTTTAGTTATTTTATCACTTCTATTAGTCATACTCATTACTCGTTACTATTGGTATATATTACTTAATAGCGCCCATCTTTAGTCTTTGCATACTTGTTTTTGCCGAGTGCGGATAGGCATGGTCCGGGACCTTCTGCTTCTCGGCCCCAGATTAGCGGTTGATTAGCTTATTTTCTTTGGAGTTTATCATTAGAAAGGTTTGCTCCTTTTTTTGTACGAAGCTTTTATGGTGAGTCGAAGCCACATGCCGGCACTATTCCACTCTTATAGGCTTGCAGACTACAGTTTTGATTGTTGGTTGTTGTTGGTCGTGTGGGGCCTATGTATGTTATATTTTGTGTGTTGGCGAGTGTGGGCCTGGTTTGCTAGTTAGTTATGACCTTATGCGCTATAGTATGAATATGACTATTTGTTTTCGATACTTGCTATAACTAGACAACATGGTTGTCTTGTCGGCCCATGGGTCCCTTGTATTGTCTTCTTGGTTGGGTAAGCTGTTTTCTTTACGAGGTGGCTATGTGCCTTTTGGCTCGAGCTATGTTTATATCCAAGATATAGCTCGTTGTTTTCTTGATTTTGATTCTTTGGAAAAGCACCGATGAATTGCCTATGCAGCAAGTTGACGGAGTCCCATGTTGCATTAGGTGCCGGTCATTTCCTTCTAATGTGAAGCGTGACAAACTTGGTATTAGAAAGCGTTGTATCAGGAGTACGGAAGCCCTATCCTAGTAGAGTTTTGTCTAGGGTGTGTTTGCACCACATTCTATGGGAGGGAGGCTATGAGGCATGATAGCGTGGTTACCCTCCTTTCTTCTCCATTCGTGTTGTAGAACTATGTTGTATAGGGTGAATCCCTAAGCTTACGTTATTCTTCTTATCTACGAGGAAAATGTCTATCACCACGACATACCGCTGGTCGAATTGAATGCTAACGGCGGAGAGGGCACTAGCGAAGTGCCCCGATTGAAGCCGGCCGATCTAAGGCGATAGGGAGACATCATCTCGGTCTCCCCAACATTCTCCACAATGCAGGAGCCCCCAAGAGCTGTAGATATATCAACACCACCCGCAAAAATCCCTATACCTATACCATTGGATTAGGAGGTTGAGTGTTGTTTATATGCGCTCAGATGATGGCGACCTAAGCGTAACCAGTAGTACCAATTCTGTTTGAATCTACTAAAGGACACGGAAGTTCGAGTGTCAGGAAGTTTCTTGCCTAAAGTTCCCCGCAATTCACGGGGAAAGGCCGCGAGGAGGATCCTCAAGACTTTTTGGACCCGATTATAGTAAATATTTAGGGTAATGCATACTCACATTGTGAAATTAATTCGAGTTGGTAGTATTTCATCTACGAGACATAGCGGTTGTGGTACAAAAGTTGGGAAAGGTCCCTAGGAAGAGACGATACCTTCTCCAACATGGTCTAGTATTTCGAGGCCTTAATAGATCACTATTTTCCATGAGAAATCGACGGACGAGGTGGATCGGTTTCTACACACAGGCAATTATGATGAACATTCGAGTATACAACTTTCACTCTTTGGCCGGATATGTGCTAACATTTGTGGATACCATGCCGGCCATGTACATCGGTTCATCATGGAGATACTTTTAGAGTAAGTGAGCACAGTGTTACAACTACTTTATGGGAGGATATGGACATCCTCCGCATTGACTTTCGTTCAAAATTTCGAAAGGATTAGGCGGCATCAATATGAGGTAGAAAGGGCAAGTGGGAAGACGCGCTAAAGGGCCGAGCCCACTAATATGCAGACGGAATTTGAGCGAACCCAGGTTGCGAATATTAGGTAGGCCACCGGGACGTCCACCCCAGCAACAATAGAGTGGTAGATCATATCATCATGGATAGTCGAGGTCTGGCGAGAACTCGGGAGCATTAGGTTCTCGGCAACAAAGGGGATTAGATCGGGCGGGCCCCATGCACGTTGTACGTTTGGCCAGAAGGCATTTTGGGAGAGGTGTAGGTATGGCTCACTACTTGTTCATACTTGCCGGGAAAGAGGTCCATAAGATGAAAGGGATTGTCAGGCTGAGATCGGGAGTGATCGCTTGTTATACTTGCGAGCAGAGGAATTATGATGAGGATTGTCGGCTAGAGATTAGCGTGGCTAGGGACGACATAATAGGTCCACGGCGAGGATCACATGCTCCTAGCACCTTTGGCGGGCATAGGCCCACCCGGCTTCGGCCACCAAGGCGAGGTAATGATCAGTCACATCTAGTTTTGTGATGGTCGAGGATCGCACTTATTCTTTATCATTAGAGTCATCACAGAGATGTTATGACGGGTATGTTGGATGTTTTCTCTCACTCATTTTATGATTTAATAGACCAGGCTCACTTTATGTACTATGTTACTCCGTTAGTGTCGGGAGTTTAATTTCTTACTAGAATTGCTTCAATGACCCTTTTTAGTGTTTACACCTTTCGGTGACTCTATTATTGCTAAGAGAAATTATCAGGGTTGTACAGTAAGATCGTCGGTCGCCGGGACACTTAATAGATTTAATTAATAGAAATGATGATTTTGATATAATTATGAGTATGGATTGTCTAGCACCATGTTATATGTGATGTGGAATGTTGAATGAACTTATCCAATTTCACTTTCGGGGAGATGTAGTGGGGAGAATGGAAAGGCAATGCGGCTATGCCAAAAGTTAACTTCATATCCTATCTTCGGGCCAGGAAAGTTGATGGCGAGGCTGTATTTACCATATTGTTATAGTTCGAGATATGCAAGAATCCCTAACTCTTCAGTCTATGTCGGTGGTTAGTGAGTTTCCGAGATGTGTTTCGGATAAGGCTCCACGGAATTCCCCAGAGCATGAGATTGATTTCTCTATCGACACCCTTACACAGATGCGCCAACCTATATCAATCCCTCACGTACCAAATGGCTCCCTCACGGGCGGAAGGAATTGAAAGAACAATTGAAATATTTTCTAGATAAGGGCTTATCAAGTCTAGTGCTTCACCGTGGGGTGCGCTAGTTCTATTTGTAAGAAAAAGAGCGTTCCTTTATGAATAAATGGAAATTTTACCTTGTCAATTTTTAGCGTGTCATATAGCTCTCTACGAATGTGCATATATTCGGTTGAGCAAGATTGCGTAAGAATAAATATCCTCTTCCAAAGATAGATGACTTGTTTGACCAGGCACGGGGGGAAAAATATTTCTCAAGATTAACTTAAGGTCGGGCTATCATCGGGTGCGAGTTCGAGAAGATATTAGAAGACGACTTTCGGGATCAAGTTTGGTCATTTTGAATTCTTGGTCATGTCCTTCGAATGGATGAATGCCCCAACGGTGTTTATGGATCTAATGAATAGCATCTTCGGAATCTGGTTTATATTTGTTTGTGATAGTGTTTATTGTTGATATTCTAGTATATTCCCGCTCGAAAATTTGAACATAGAGATCATGCGTGGACGGTACTCGGATCTCGAGACCACCCAGTTATATGCAAAGTTCTCGAAATGTGAGTTCGGTTGAATTTATTAACTTTCTTTGGGCCATATTGTATAGGATACGGGTATCGGTGACTCCACGAGAAAATCAAGAAATTAAGACATGGCCTAGACCTACGACTCAACCAAGATTCATAGTTTCTTGGGGTTATGCAGGTATTAAGGTTCGTGAAAGGATTTTATGCCTTATAACCCCTTTGTTGAAAAGGTTAACTCGAAAGGCGGCTAAATTTCTTTGGGCCAGAGCTTGTGAGTAGGTTTCCTCAAAGTTGAAAAATATATTGAAGCTGCTGGTATTGGCCTTACCGAAATGTTCAAAGGGCTATACCGTATCTTTTGTGATGTGAGGCATTGGGTTGGTGTATCTTGATGCAACATGGCAAGGTGATTGCATATGCTGAGGTAGCTAAGGAAGCACGAAAGAACTACCACACCCATGATTTAGAGTTAGCTTGTGGCTCATGCTTTGAAAATATGGAGGCATTACTTGTATGGTGTACATGTGGATATTTTTACTAATCATAAAAGCCTCCAGTATATCTTCTCGCGAAGAGTTGAATTTGTGTGAGTCATTGTCATTGAACTACGACATGAGCATCCTATATCACCCGGAAGACTAATATTGTAGCAGGTAAGCGTAGTTGCGAGATCGCGGCCTAGCATATTTGAGGCAAAAACATGAAATGGCTTGAGAGTTATAGGTTATCCAAGTGTATTAGGGTAATGGATTTAGAAAATAATTGGGTTGTGATCGAATACGACGGTGTCATCCCTAGTTGTAGAGGTGAAGGAGACGAGTGAGAACAATTACAGTACAACTCGTACAAGGTTCGGTAGGGCAAACTATTGGCCTTTGAGTTAACGGGAAGATGGGGTCTTGAGATTCAGAAGTTGGCTGTATATTCCAGTCTTAGCGAGACTCCCACTTGATCGTCATGCAAGTACATTATTCGTTACTCTCTCGCACCAAGGCTTGAAGAAGATGAACCATGATATAAAGGAGATATCTTGATTTGATGCGGAATGAAGAAAGTGTAGTTGAGTTTGTAGCATAGTGTCATAATTTACTTGACATGTAAAAGCTGAACATGCGAAACCTTGGACTAACTCGGGATATAGCGGTACCTATATGAAAATGGGAAGAAATTAATATGGACTTTGTAACGGCATTACCTCGCACCATGCGTAAATTCAATTCTATTTGGATCATTGTTGTGATTCACGAAATCATCCCACTTCTTGCCGGTGGGGACTGTATTTTAGCCAAAGATTATGTTGAGTTGTATATTAAGGAGATAGATGCGGTTGGAGAGTGTCCCAACATCCATTATTTATGACCAAGGGGCACAATTCACGGCTAGAGTTTGGTAGTCATTTTAGAAAGGTTTTAGGTATGCGGGTTAATTTGGTCTGGCTTTCCATCCCCGGACAGACGCAGTCAAGCGAGCGCAGAGTCGAACGATCAAGGACAAGCTACGAGCATGTGTGCTAGACTTTGGAGAGTTGGGATGAGCATCTACCCCTTACTGAATTTGCATATAATAGCAGTTATCATTGGCTATTCAAATGGCGCCTTATAAGGCTTTATATGAGCGGAAATGTGGAGTCCCTCATAGGATGGTTCAAGTAGGGGAGGCAAGGTGATCGAGACCTAATATGATACATCAATCAGATGAAAAGTTAATTTTTATCAGAGAGCGGTTTCTAACAACCTAGAATCATCAAAAGTCCTATTTCGATGTGTGGCATAGAGACTTGGAATTTTAATGTTTATGTTGGGCATTTCTCAAAGTTTCATCGATGAAGAGGCGTGATGAGATTTGGCAAGAAGGAAAGCTTAGCCCTAGGGTTTTATTGGGTCGTATCCGTCAGCCCATTGAATAGGCCCGGTGGCATATGAGTTAGAATTTCCTTTAGGGCTTGACTCAGTTCATCCCGAGTCTTTCACGTTTCAATTCTACGAAAATGCATAAGGGCCATCTCGGGTTGTTCCAGTGGAGGATGTTCAAGTTGCGAAGAGTTTTCCTACGAAGAGACTCCAGTTGCTATAGTAGATAGATAGGTTCGTAGACTTAGATCTAAAGATGTAGCCTGTCTGTGTTAAAGTCTTATGGAGGAACAAAAATGACGAAGAGATGACATGAAGGCGAGGATGACATGGGGTCTAAATATCCTCACTTATTTCATGTGACTGGATTATGCGGTTGAGGTGAGACCGGTTGTTTAAATTATTATAATGTGCTTATATTGCTCGGTGTTGTTTAGTTATTGGCTTGTATGACTTGGGTAATGTTGTATACGTTATTTGTAGCATCTGTGAGATGCCTATGTTGGACTTTTCTGCATTTAAGTTTTCGGATAGTCCATACTACCCGTGAGAGGAGACTCTCTTTTGAAATTTTTCTAGCAATAGTTAAAGGGATTCTATCTCTTAGCTTAGATTACATTAGGGGACGAATGTTCCTAAGAGATGATGTTATACACATAGTTTCTATCGTTTAACTAACAGATGTGCACATATGTTGAGAGTCTTTGAGTGCGACGCATGCGGAAAAAGGCCCGAGAGATGGTTATATGAGCACGGCATCGAGCGCGGGCGTAGAGGGTGTTTGGGAGGCCGAGAGCGCACTAGAGCCGTGCCGCGCACTGCCGGCCCGGATGCCATGGTCGGCGTGTTGTCGTCTTTCACAGCGCGTTGGGCGGTGCTCCTGAGCCACGGCCCACCTATATATATGATCAAGTGTGAAGTTATTCATTTTAAAAATTCCCCTCGGTAGAGAATAGAGTAAGCGTGGGTTTCTTCGATTTTCATGAAATTACGCCGCTAAACTCCATCCAAAACATAAATTAGAATCTTGGATATCGAGTTCTAGGCCTCGAGGAATGTCCTTGTAGGTTATTTCTTTATTTCTCAAATCGGAACTTGTAGGAGTAAAAATTATCTGAATCGTATCTAATTGAGTTCTAGCGACTACAAGTGATGATGGCATTTCTACCTTCTAAACTCTTGAGACTTTGTGAGTTTTCGGTCGAATTTGAACGAGTTGAATTATAGTTAATGTTATCAAAAGATATCATTCTTTTCGGAGTCTTAGTATTGAAAATGGCCTTATTCTCTCGGCGTAAGGCGGCAATTGAGTGGAATCACCGGCTATAAGTTGGAACTAATTGGGTAAATGAGAATCGGCATTCGAGGTATCTTAAGGCTGTGTCTTCGGCAAGTTATTCCTGTCATATAGTAATATGACCTATGTCTTTGTAAGCAAGTTGTAAGCATGTGTATTATGATTAGCTTCTTTAGATAGTTTGAGATTAACATTTACTATTTCGATTGGGATCGACCCCTTTTTATATAGCCTTCCATCAACCAACCTCAGGGATATTAGCTATGTCATCCCCTACGGGGCTATAGATTACTCAGAGGAGTTATATGTTGTCGACGAGGACCATATTCGAGCCCAAAGGCCATATTATAGTCCATCCATGAATGGGATTCTACTTTTATGTCGGTTCGACATCACTAAACACCGTCGAGCCTTGTGTGCCCGGGTGCGATTACGAGCCCAAGGGCTCAAACGCCTTCTGAGGCCCAGCGGACTCGGTTGCGGACCTAGAGGTCAGATGGGTTGGTTATAGTTACCCATTGACTCATATTGCATGCTAGGTGTATATAGGTGAATTGCTAGGAGCTTATGGGGACCCGGGTGGTTTTATTTTGTGCGGGTGTACCTTCGAGGATTGTGGGGGCCAAGTAAGGTTCTTGTTTGTATTAGTTACTTGTTAGCTATACTTGGTGGTTAGAGTTATTTAAGGATTTAAAACTCTTATCCTTTTTATTGATTACCTTCAATTCTTTTATCGGTTCTATTGATCATGTTCATTGCGCCTTACATGGTACATATTGTATGACGCCTATCTTTGGAGCGCTGCATACTTTCCCTACGGTGTGGATAGACATGGTCAAGACCATTTTAGCTATCATCCCGAGTTAGCAGTTTAGTCGGCTCCTTTTCTCCAGAGATTGATAGTTAGAAAAGGTTTGCACCTTTTCTTGTACAACTTTTTGCTAGGTCAGGGAGCTATCCAGGCCATTATTCCACTTTAGAGGATTGCGTACTATAGTTTTTCGGTTGTTGGTTGTTGTGGTCATGGGGCCTATGTTTATTTATATTTTGCGTATTTGTCATGTGGGCCCTAGTTTATCTAGTTTGTTATGACCTTGTCGGCTATAATATTATCACGCCCACCTTAGGAGGCATAATTTGCACCTAAGGCCATACTAGTACACCCGAGTGACCTAGCTAGGCATATGCACCTTTGGGTTGCCCGGCCAACTCAAATAAAAGAAAACAAACTTCTATATCTGGTACTAAATACGGTCTGGCGGTAAACAAGCTGTTATATCTCGGCGGGGGCACGATCCTTCATCTCCGGTCGGCGGGGGTCGAGTAGGTCGGGGGCATCTAGGTTTGGCGGTGGTCGGGATTGCACTTGTAGCTGCAGGAGGCAGTCGGAAGTCGTCACCTAATGTTATGACAAGTATGTTGGACGTTTGCTCTCGGTCGGTTATGCTTTAATAGACCCGGGCTCCCTTTGTGTACTATGTTATTGTTAGTTTCCCGGGAGTTTGGTATAGTTCCATAATTTCTTCAGTGACCATTCTCGGTGTCTACTGTTGGGGACTCTATTATTGCTAAGAAGGGAATTTATCGGGGTGTGAGTAGAGATTGTCGGTCGCCGGACCTTAAACGGGTAGTGGAGCTAGAAATGATTGATTTTGATATAATTATGGGTATGGATTTGCTTCCATGTTATGCCAATGTGGAATGTTGGACGAGGACCATCCAATTTCACATTCCCGGGGAGGTAGTGGGAGAATAGAAAGGCAATGTAGCTATGCGAAAGGTAGGTTCATATCCTATCTTCGGGCGAGAAAGTTGATAGCGAAGGTTGTATTTACCATATTGTTATGGTTCGAGATATGCAAGCAAATTCACGACTCTTCGGTCTATCCCGGTGGTTAGTGAGTTTCCCGAGATGAGTTTAGAGATGAGCTCACTTGGCATTCTCCCGGTGTGAATTGATTTCTCTATCGACACTGTCACCGGGCATGCAACCTATATCCATTCCTCCCATTACCGAATGGCTCACCTTAAGTGAAGGAATTGAAAGAATAGTTGAAGAATTTTCTAGATACGGGCTTATCAGGTCAAGTGCTTTACCGTGAGGTGCGCCGATTCTATTTGTAAAAATGAAAAATGGCTCTCTACGAATGTGTGTAGGTGTCGAGTTGAATAAAGTTACTTTGTTAAGAATAAATATCCTCTTCCAAGGATAGATATTGATTTGTTTGACCAACTACGGGCGAAATATTTCTCCAAGATTGACTTAGGTGCAGGTATCCATCGGTGCGAGTTACGGAGAAGGATATTAGAAGAACGGCTTTCGGGACAGTTTGGTCATTTTGAATTCTTGGTAATGTCCTTGAATGGACGAATGCTCCAAGTGTTTATGGGATTTGATAAGACAACATCTTGAGATCTTATTTATATTTGTTTGTGATAGTGTTTATTGATGATATTTTGGTATATTCCCACTTATAAGATGAACATAGAGATTATACGCGACCAGTGCTCGAGATCCTCATAGACCACCGGTTATATGCAAAGTTCTCGAAATGTGAGTTACAGGATTTGAATTTGTTAACTTTCTCAGGCCATATTGTATCGGATGCAGGTATCCGGGTTGACTCGCAGAAAATTGGGGTAGTAAAGACATGGCCTAGACCTCGACTCCTACCGAGGTTCATAGTTTCTCAAGGGTTATCTAGGTATTATCAAAGGTTAAGTGAAAAGGATTTTACGCATATCGGCACCGTTGACAAGGTTAACTTATAAGGCGGCTAAATTTCACGCCTTAGAGCTTGTAAGTAGAGTTTCTATAAATTTGAAAAATAGATTGACATATGCACCGGTATTGGCCTTACTAAACTATTCAAGGGCTATGCCATATCTTTGTGGCCGCTTCAAGCATTGGGTTAGGGTGTATGCTGATGCAAAATGGCAAGGTGATTTCCAATGCTTCGAGCGGCTAAGGAAGCACGAAAAGAACTTAACCCCCATGATTTGAGTTAACCCGATTAGTTCATGCTTTGAAAATATGGAGGCATTACTTTTTATGGTGTACATGTGGATATTTTCTTGATTATAAAGCCTCACAGTATATCTTCACGAAGAAGTTTAATTTGTGGTAGAGTCATTATACAGAATTTTTGAAAGACTACGACATGAGCATCTTATATCACCCGGGAAGGTAATATTGTAAACGTGCCCTTAGTTGCGGTCATGGGCGGCCTAGCATATTTGAGGCAGGAACAATGAGAAATGGCTTGAGAGCTACTTTTTGTTAGCAAATTTAGCGATGCAGGTAGTGGATTAAGAAAATAATGAGGTTGTTATCCGAATACGAGTGTCATCCCTAGTATTAAAGGTGAAGGAGCGACGATCTGAGGACCCTAGTCTAGATACGGCTTCGAGACAAGGTTAAGTAAGGGGAAAACTATTGGCCTTTGAGTTAACGAAGATGAGGTCTTGAGATTCGAGGTTGACTCTACGTTCCAAATGTAGCGAGCTCTGCAATAGATCATGGTTGAGTTACATTATTCTTTATACTCTCTCCACCCAGGCTCGACGAAGATGTACCATGATATAAAGGAGATATACTAGTGTCCTAGAATGAAGAAAGGTGTAGTTAAGTTTGCTTTAATGTCCTAATTACTGCGAGGTAAAAGCTTAACATCGAAACACACGCGAATGACTCGGAGATATTGCGGTACCTATATGGAAATGGGAAGAAGTAATATGGACTTTAGCCAATGGAGTTACCTCGCACAAACCGTAAATTCAACGCCATTTGGATCATTGTTGACAGGCCCGGCAAAATCAAACCACTTCTTGCCAGTCAGGACTATATTTTTAGCTGAAAGATATCTTTGATTGTATATTAGGGAGATAGGCTGGTTGCCGCGGTGTCGGTATCCATTATTTCAGTGAGGAAAAATTCACGTCTAGAGCACGAGTCATTTCAAAAGGTTTGGGTATGCGGGTTAATTTGAGTACGGCTTTCCATCCCCAGACAGAGACGGAGTCAAGCGGGCGCACCAGTCATACGCTTGAGGACAAGCTATGGGCATATGTACTAGACTTTGAAGGGAGTTGGGATGAGCATCACCCCTTATTGAATTTGCATATAATAATAGTTATCATTCGGCTATTCGGATGGCACCTTATAAGGCTTTATATGACGGAAATGTAGGTCCCCATAGGATGGTCCGAAGTAGGGGAGGCAAGGATTATCGGACACGATGTGATACATCAATAAGAAGAAAGGTAAAGCTTATTGAGTGGTTGCTAACGGCCCCCAGAGTCATCAGAAGTCCTATTTTGATGTGCGGCATAGAGACTTGGAATTTAATGTTTATGTTGGGTATTTCTCAAAATTTCATCGATGAAGGGCATGATGGGATTTGGAAAGAAGGCAAGCTTAGCCTTAGGTTCATTGGCCCACTCAAATCCTTCGAAGAATAGGGCGAAGTAGCATATGAGTTAGAACTGCTTCAGGGCTAGAATAGTTCATCCAGTCTTCGTTTCAATGCTAAGAAAATGCATAGGAGACCCATCTCGGGTCGTTCCAGTGGAGGAGATGTTCAATTCTTGAAGAGTTTCCTACGAAGAGACTCCGATTTCTATACTAAATAGACATGTTCATGGGCGAGATGCGACTGGGTTAGAATCTTATGGAGGACGAAATGACGAAGAGATGACACGGGAAACGGGTTACATGAGGTCTAGATATCCTAACTTATTTCAAGCTTATTTCGGATTATCGTTGAAAGTGAGATAGTTGTTTAAATTATTGTAATGTGCTTATATTATCGGTGTTTTTAGTTATTGACATGATATGGAGTTATATTTATGTACTCCGTTACTTGTAGCATCTGTGGGAATGCCTATTGGATCTTTTTGCGTTTAAGGTTTCGGATAGCCCATATTACTAAGGAGACTCTGCTAAAATTTTTCTACCAATAGTTAAAGGAGTTAAGTCTCAAAAACATAAGATTACATTAGAGAACGAATGTTCCTAAGGAGTGGATGATGTTATACCCCGTAGTTTCTATCATTCTAGCGCCATGTGCACGTATGTTGAGAGTCTTGGAGTACTACGCATGCGGGAAAAAAGGCCAAGGGATGGTATCGAGCAAGCATCGAGGCGAGAAGAGGTCGGGGAGGCGGAGGAGCGAGGGCGCACAAAGGCGCGCCGCGCCGCGACCCGACGCCATGGTCGGCGTGTTGTGCCTCTTTCTACAGTATGATGGAGTGTAGCTTCTCCCCTAGGCCACCGACCCACCTATATATATATATATATATATATGATCAAGTGTAAGGTTATTCATTTTAAAAATTCCCTCGGTAGAGAAAGAGAGGGAAGTAGCGTGGGTTTTTCCAATTTTCATGAAATCACTTGTTGCTAAACTCTGATCCAAAACTCAAATTCATCTTGGATATCGAGTTCTAGGACTATAGGGAATGTCCCTCTTTGAGTTATTTCTTGAAATTTGCCCGGTGTACGGGGAACCCCACCCGGTAAAAGTTATCGAATCACATCTAATTGAGTTCTAAGCAACTAGAAGCGATAGGTAAGCATTTCTACCTTCTAAACTCTTGAGACTTTGTGAGTTTTCGAGCGGAATTGAATTAAGTTGAATTATAGTTAATATTATCCCGAAATATGCATTCTTTGCGGAGTCTTAGTATTGAAAATGGCCTTATTTTCTTAGCGTAAAGGCGGTAAATGAGTGGAATCACCGGCTACAAGTTGGAACTAGTGGCTAGCGAGAATCGACATTCGAGGTATGTTGAGCTAATCTCTTCGGCAAGTTATTTTTGTCGTATAGTAATACAACCTATGTCTTTGTAAGCGAGTTGTAAGCATGTGCATTGTGATTAGCTATTTTAAATAGTTTGGGGTGCGTTTACTATTTTGGTTGTGCGGCCCCACCCTATATAGACTTCCATCGACCAACCTCGGTGTTACTAATTTGTGTAATCACCTATGGGGCTGTAGATTACTCAGAGGACTATATGATGTTTCACGATAGGACTATATTCGAGCCCAAAAGGCCCTTAATACGGTCCATCACGGATGGGCTTCAACTTTTATTCCGTATCGGCATCACTAGCCTCAAGTCGAAGCCTTTTGTGCCAGTGCGATTCTGAAACCAAAAAGGGATCAAGCATAGCTGGGCTTGGCCAGGCTACGTTTTGCGGTGAGGCCACGTAGGTTGCCTATGTTACCCATTGACTCATATTGACCATGCTAGGTGTATATAGAATTAATTGTACTTGCTAGGGCTTAATGGGGGCCCAAGTGGTTTATTATGTGTGATTGTACCTTCCGGCCGATGGGGGCCAAATGAGTTCTTGTTGTGTGGTTTACATATTGTAGCTATACTTCGAGGTTGTGAGGCTATTCGGGTTATAACTCTTATCCTTTTTGTGATTACCTTCGGTTCTTTATCAGTTCTATTGAGTCATGTTCCATTATTTCCTTACATATTTGGTACATATTGTGCGACACCTATCTTTGGGGGCGCGCATCACGTGCCTACGAGTGTGGATAGACATGGTCCAAGACCTTCTTAGCTTCCATCCCGACGAGTTAGTAGTTTAGTCGGCTCCTTTTCTGGGTTGATAGTTAGAAAGGTTTGCTCCTTTTGTTGTACAACTTTTGTCTAGGTGGGGGCTATCGACCATTATTCCACACTGAACGAGTGCAGACTATAGTTTTCATTTGTTTTTATTGTTGGCCATGTGGGGTCTATATTGTGTTATATTATGCGTGTTGTCCATGTGGGGCCTAGTTTAGATAGTTAGTTAGCGGCCTTGTCGGCTATAGTATTGGCGCCCCACCTTGGGAGGCATAGTGGTACCTAAGAGCCATGCGGTACTGCAGCTTGACCTAGTGGGTATATCGTCTACGTACTGCACGCAGCTCAAATCAAGAAAGCAAGCTAGCATATGCGGTGTCATCTGATCTTGGAAGCGACAAGGACATGCGGTAAACCTATAAATAAAACCAGACTAACTCAATAAGGTAACAATAAAGGGATCCTATGCGGTAAACAAGACCTACAATTGTCTGAGATTATAATAGAATGAAAACGAGTGATCATTCACTAAAGTCAACCCAATGTTGCTAACTAACTAGCTAAACTAGGCCCACTTGGCCAATACACAAAAATACAATATACATAGGCCCTTTTGACAAATATTGAAAACCTATGATGCAAGTCTCTGAGGTGGAGTAATGGTCAGAATAGGGCTGACTGCCCATAAGTTGTACAACAAAAGAAAAAACCTTTCTAACATCAACCCAGGAGAAAGGAGTGGCGAGCGCTAGCACTCGGTTGTGACTAAGAGGTCTGAACCATGTCCTATACACTGCGAGCAAATCTGCAGCGCCCAAATAGTTGGGCGTCGGTACAGCATGTACGAATATGTAAGTGGCCAATGAAAGTTCAATAAAGCTGTTGAAGAAATGAAAATCATCAATAGAGAAGGGAGGATAAGACTTCCAACACAGAATAGCCTCACCATGAAACATAACTAGCAGTATATATACAAATAAGAACCTCATCTGGCCCCTTCGCTTCGAAAGGTGCAATCAACAAAGAATAACTTTCTGGACCCCATGGCTACAGAAGTCACAAAAGTCTATATACCCCTAGCGGTACCCCACGAGGCTCCATAAGTGGCTACCAAGTATGTTTAGAAAAACCGGGGTTTCGAGACAAACCAAATCTCGGGAGGTTGGTAGTATCATCTTTAGCATAGAAGGAGTTTATAGAAGACTCCAACATGGCCAAGGCTTACTTTGGTCCGCCCGAAACATAGCCTTTCATAAGCAATTCGGTATCCCATAAGTAATATAATAACTCAAGAGGAATTATGTGGTCGTGTGAGTAATAAGCATCATGGCTCAGTAAGCAATCTATAGCCACAAATTCATAAGAAGCATCATAGCTCCATAGCGTTTATATCTCCATAAGCAGTTCATACGATTAGTAGATCTCGGCTATTTATAGTGAGGGTTGTACAAAATATGACCTACCCTGCTCCCGAGGATGCTACACTACAATCTGAGAATCTATTCGTCACGGCTAACTACTAACATTCAGTTCTTAAGTCAACTACGAGAAGTGCTAATCATATAAATGTTATGACAGAGTAACTTTCAGAATAGCCTTAACATACCTCGAATGTCGATTCTCGCTTATCTAATTAGTTGACAGTGGTTGGCAATTCCACCCCAATTGCAGCTTCTATGTTGAGAGAATGAGGTTATTTTCAACATTAGAACTTGGCAAACATCGATATCTTTTAAATAATATTTCCAATACTTCAACTTCATTTAATTTGGCTGAAAATTCACAAATTCTTGAGAGTTTAGAAGGTAAATGCTTACCAATCGCTTGTAGTCGCAGAAGTCATCTAGGGTGATTGATCAACTTTCACTCTGTGGGGTTTTGGTACTCCGAGCGAATTTTCAATAAATAACTCCATAGGGGCGTTACTCGTAGGCCTAGAACTTCGTACCAATATGAATTTGCATTTTGACGGAGTTTAGCATAATTTGATGAAAAATGAAAGAAACTTTAAAAACCCTTTCATGAGCCGTATCTACGATTCGTGGGAAATATTAAATGAATTGAACTTGAACTTACAACATTTTTATAGGTGAGAGTCGGTGGCCGGGGGGAGCGACCCAGCCGGCCATAGTGCCAGGCTGCATTGGCGCGGTGCGGCATCTTGATGCGCAGCCTGCAGCCCCGGCCTCACCTTTCAGAGCTCAATGTCATGTTCGTATATTCACCCCAGGCCCTTTCTCGCATGCATCGTACTCCATCTCAACATATGTATGAACACGTCAATTAGCGATGGCTTTTATGGGGTGTAACAAGTATATGAAAATGACTATCTATTTTCATTCGGCTATGACTGAAGCGGCATGGTGGTCTTGTACGGCCCACATAGGATCCCTTACATTGTCTTGTTGGTTGGGTTAGCCTTTTCTTTTACATGTGTCTATGTGGCCATTTTTGTTCGAGGTTGTTTTTATAGTGAATATAGCTCGTTGTCTTTCTTGATTTTGAGTTGCGAGCAACGAGGTCACATATGCCCAGTTAGGTCAGCCCAGATCCCGGTGTAGCATTAGGTGCCAGTCATGCCTCCCAAGGTGAGACGTGACAAATGGGTCAAAATTTGATCCAAGGACCTTGAAATTACTAAAAACCCATGACCCAGACCTTTATTCTAAATCCCATTCATCTTTTCTCTTAAAGTCAAGTAAAAAAGTAAATAAATTCTCTCTCTCTCCACCATAGGCCGTAACTCCTTCTCCCATTCCCCACCATTGTTGTCTTCTCCAAAGAGCTTGGTGAAGCTAATCTCTTCATCTCAAGTAAGTTTTTCTTCTCTCTTGGATTAATTAGTGTTAACAACAACATGCTCTCTCCCCCTCTTCACGAGTTAAAGACCCAAAATTACCATTGTTGGTGAAAACCTTGAATTTTATAATATGGGTTTCATTATCTTTAATCTCTCAAGTTCTTCCATAATAATATGTCATCCTTGTTTGGGTTGCTTATTTTTGGTTAAATTTAGTGATTTTGAGTTTTGGGGATGAAGGAGATGATGAATTAAATTTCATGAAATTGGTGGGCAGAATATTGATTGTAGAGAGAAAGTGCTTAATTTTGAAATTCTTAATGTGATTTTGAGTTGTTGAAAATTCATACAATTCGGTGTGGAATGTAGTAAATTTCATGTTGATTATTGAATGATTTATTGTGAGCTACCTCCATATGTGGGTTATTTGAATTGCCAGAACAAAAGTGGGAGAAGGTGAAAGGAATGGTCAAAGAAATAAGGCCTTCTTGAAAAAGAAAAAATTATAGAGGAGAGATGTGAAGAAAATGCATGAACTTGTTTGTAGTATGAATTTGGTAGATAATTTAGGTTGTTGAGATTTGAGATGATAATGGGTATAGTCACAAAGTACCTTGTGACAAAGTCTCACGGTAATACCAAGCAATTAAGTGTAGGGTCATTTGCACCCACTACCTAATTAGCTAGCCTTTTTGTTTACAAATTAATATTGTGAAGTTCTTGATTGTGATTGGAATATGTTATGGCATCAAAAGGCGGCAAGGGAAAGGAAGTGGAGACCGTTAACAAAGGTCTCAAGCAGCTCCAAAAGGGAACAAAAGGGTCAAGTTCATTGGCCGCCAAGGCAACGGATGAGTTGGTAATTTACCAACTTACTAGGCTCCTAAATGAGTTTTTGCTTAGTTTTCAAGTCGGTTAGGTGGATTTTATGCCTTTTATCTGATCTACCAGGATACTTAACTTGAATTGAGAAAAGCATGAAATGGAGAAAAGATCATGGAAATAGAGTTGATGAGCGAGCGCTTCATCGGAGGACACCCGACAAAAACGCCCGGGATTGATCACTCCGGACCTGCATGCGGAAAAGGTTGGGAGATTGATGGACGCAAATGAGCATACGCGAGCGATCTTGGCGAGTATATGCCCAGTGATACTTTCCCGAAATGCTTCCTCGTCTTGTTTATCTATCGTTATTTTGCGCATTTTCATGTGATTTGTAGTTAAATGTGAATTTATATAACCAACATGATTAGTGTTGTTTTGCGGGGAAAAAATGAAATTTTAGGAAGCTAAGATGCATGTGGGAGAAATCGAGTGGACTCGGAAGCGAGCGGTGGAAAAGGTCAAGGAAAAGCGGCAAATAAAAGGGGCTCACCGTGATGGAGCTGTGTCACGCTGCCATCGCGGAGGCATTACTCGGATGGGTTAATTTGGCAATTTCCGGTGAAGCTCCGCATTGCCTCCGACACGGAAGCGTGCCACGTGACTACAAGTTGTGGCACGTTGAGCATATTACCTTGAACATCAAATTCCCGGTGGGGTTCGCGTCGCTCCGTGGCACGTTGGCCAAGCCCGCGTTACATCTTAGGCAGAGCCGAGGATTAAATGGGGGACTAATTCCGAATTAGCGTTAGCACCTTGTCACCGGAGCGGTGCACGTGCACTTTCCGGTGACACGTTGCTTGTTATTAGGAAAAATTCCCACTAGTATAAAGCACACTTAGGTTCATTTTTAATTATTCGACTTAGTTGAGCAAGGGCGTGGGTTACGGGCGGTTGAGGGGCGAAAATCTTAGGGTTCTTCTCTATCTCTTTCTCCTTTATTTCAATTGTTTGTATGATTTATACTCATTTGATGATTTTTAATCCACAAATGAGTGGCTAAGTCACTTCTTGTTGAGGTTAAGAACATTTGAAGTGGATTGTAATTGTTGATCATTTTGGTTTTCATCTTTTTCTTCGTAGTTTATTCTATCAATTCTTGTTCTTCTTGCATTAATGTTTGGCCAATGTTAATGTATATCCAAAAAATCCCGGTTTCATCTCGAAGAAAGAAATTGGAAAGTTGTGAGTGGTAGGATATGATCTCTTCTTAGTTTGGGAAAAGTGGTGGATTTACCTTCGAGAATAGAAATATCGAAAGTCGTATTAGTCAATTACGGAATCGATTTTGTATGGTAAACATGAATTTCTTTTATCACAGAAATGTAGGTTGAAAGTTCATGATTCTTAAGTTGGGTTGAATACGAAAGTTTTAATCCATAGGCAATAATTCTTGACTGTTGCTGCCCGAATGAAAGATTAACCGATTTGTATCGATAATTACTTCTCTGCATGTTTGATTTAGCCTCAAGCTTGCTCATTACTAACAGTTAGGACTAACTTTACAATTTTGTCTTAGATTAGTATAATTTAGGAAACAAACTCTCAAAATCTTCTTTAAATTGTTGTATGCATTTTTAGAGTTAGAGTTCATTAACGTTTAATTCAATTATTACCTTGGTTCGAGTCCTTGTGGGATCGATGCACTTGGCTAATTTAGCCATTTTACCTGCCGACCCGTGCACTTGCGACTGGTGCAGAAGCAGCCATTAAGTATTTAGCGCGTTAATCGGAGCGGCAATGAAGTAAAATTGTTTTCTTAAGTGTTAGTTTACGATTTCAAAAATAGACTTTCGACAACTTGATCTTAGCTTTGTCTTTTGCGAGATATTGAATTACGGTGAACAACGGCAAGAGACAAGAAATTTGGTGGATTCATGCCGTAGGAAAGACAATTCCATCGTCAAGGAAAGCTCTAGAGAAAACTGTGATTGCTCGAACTGACAATCACAGGCAACCACGAAGATCACCACTTGTAAGGCGGTGTTAGTGCCGAAATGGCAGCTAGGCCGGTTCGCGGCGTGGCAATCCCACATGCTAACAACGTTACATCAAGCATTATAAACCTGAGCGAGGAGGAGGTTCCAGGCCGAAACGGGAGTAACATGGTGCAATTCTTTGCGCACCGGCGGGCAATTCCACAGGTCTCCCTCACGAGGATCCACAACAATATCTTCAAAACTTTTGGAGATAAGTAACCTTATCCCATTGGAGTATCATCCGATTACGTCGGGCTTACCCATTGTTCCCATTTTCACTCTTGGAAGAAGCAAAGAGGTGGTTGAAAGTTGAGCGCTAATTCCATCACCACTTGGGATGATCTTGCAAGAAAATTTTTGATACGGTTCTTTCCATCCGGTAAAAAACGGCAAGACTGAAGTCGATTCTATGTTTTAAACAAAAGAGAGGAGAATGCATCAAGCTTGACAATAGATCCGTCTATGTTACGAGTTGTCATCATCATCGCCCAATCCAATGATGTGCTGGTGCATACTTTCTGGGGATTTGGAGACCCCACACAAAAATTTTGCTAGACTGTGGGCGGGGACAAGCATTAGAAAAGACTTATTAGGAGTTGTTACTTTGTTCTTAGGTATTTCGCGGGAAATCAGTGGAATGCGGACTCTTCAGAAGGAGGAACAAGGAAAGCGGCGGGAGTCTTGGAAGTGGATGGTTTTACGCTATAGCTGCACGAATCATTTTATTCTGCAGATCAACTCAACACCCACTTCGGCAATATGAGCTTGAATCAATCTCAAGCCCCGGTGAATGTAGTGCGGCAGTTTGGTGTAGTATGCGGTAGTAATGAACACTCAGTGAGTGTTACATGGTGCAAATCTGATTCGATGAACTTTGTTGGTAATTTACAAAGAAATAATCACCAATAGTATGGCAACAACTACCATTCCCCAGTGGAGAATCATCCGATTTTCTCTTGGGGTAATGCGGCCGTCAAGGGGCGAGTTAGTCAGCGTGAGAGAAATCAAGAAGCTGACCGAAGCTATCGATCTCAATCTGAGAAGCAACAATGCACCTCACTCCACCACCATCACCCGGCATTGAGGAAATGTTCAAAACGATAATAACTAACCAAGCTCCAATTGCGGGCGACTATGTGAAATTGGCGGCTGATGTAAATTTCTAATCGGTTAGCTACAAGGCGGCGATACCCGGTTTGGGCAACTGGCGGAGCTCAAAACACCGGGCCGAGAGGAGGACTGCAGTGACACAGGCCAAAACCCCAAACTAGTAAAATGCGGTGACCACAAGGAGTGGTTTAACGAGGTGGAACGAGAAAGACCGCCTCAGCGGTCGGGAGCGATGGAGAATGAGAGGAACACGATGATGAGAGGGAAGAATAAGGGCGGGCAGAGAGACCACCACCCCGTTCCCTCAAAGATTAAAGAAACACAAGCGGAAGCGTGTTTGGGTTCATGGAGGTGCGTAAACGGGTACACATTAATTTACCTCTTGTTGATGGCTTTGCGGGTAGTGCGTATGCAAAATATATCAAGGACATCGTTGCAAGCAAAAGCAGGTTGACGGAGTACGCTACGGTGGCACTTACCGAGGAGTGCACATCCGGATCTGAACGGAGTTGCCACGCAAAGCTCAGGACCACCCAGGAACTTTACAATCCAAATTACAATTGGGCAAAGTGCTCCGAGCTCGTGGATTATACGATTTGGAGCGACATTAGCAGTGCGACATCGGTATTCAAGAAGTTAGGTGAGGCGGTCCTAGACCTTCTGGTGATCTTGCGGCTAGCGGATCGTTCTTTGGCCGAGCCAGAGATGGCATTTTTTTGGAGGCGTCTTGGTGCAAGTGGGCTCCACTTTATCTTCCGGTAGATTTTGTTGTCTTTGGACTTTGAGTGGATGCGGAAGTCCCATTTATTTTGGGGCGTCCCTTCTTGGCAATTAGGGAAAGCTTTAATTAATGTAGGCTTTGTGGGGGCGGCTAACTATGCGAGAGGGCGCATGACAAGGTGGAGGTATTTGAGGTGTACAAAGTATGAAGCCTCAGGCCAGTATATGGTATCGGCAATCAACGTCTTGATCGGGCGAGACATGTTGCACTCGGGTGGTGATTCGCCGAGCCGTGGGAAAACCATAGATGGAGGACACCCCAAAGCTGGAGTTGTGGCAAGAAGATCAAAGTGCCACGTTCGGTTAATGGGCATCGGTGTAAGCATGGCAGTGAGGTACGTCACTCTAGAGGATGATTAAGCTTAGTGACGTCGAGTCGCGATGATAAACCAGGCGTTGCACGGGAGGCAGCAGTGAGAATTGTTGTAATATACGGCGGAGGTAGTTTTTAAAAAAAAGAAAAAAAATATAAAAATATAAAAATGTAAAAAAAACACACAAAAAATTGTGTTTGTGTTTGAAACCTTTGAATTTAACCAATTTCTTGTTGTAAAATGAATTTCGGAGTTGAACGGAGGGCGAAAATGCAAAGGATCGCAAAGGAAAAATTGAGGTGAGAAAAAATAAAAAATAAAAAGTGGCGAAAACGGTGAGCCTACGCGATGGCTCCATGTCACGGAGGGCCTCAGCGTTACCCTCAGTGACATGTCGAAGGTATAACACGAATTTTTACAAATTCCAACACCTGTGATAGCTCCGTGTCACAAAGGGGGTGCTCCGAGTTACCCTCAGTGACACGTTGAAGGTGTTATTCGCGTCGGGGTCACATAGAGATCCCTTGGGTAACCCGCACGAAAAACCCTCCCTTTTAACCCCAGAAATCCCCTCATTTTCCCCATTTCCCTCCCTCATGACAAACACCTAAAATCCCCTCACCCAACGTGACACGGACCTAGGATCAAAGTTTCTTCAACTTTTCTTGAGTTCATCGAATTAAAGGTATGTTCTTGAACTTAACCTCAATTCTTTCCTAAATTTTCGATTTTGAGCATGTGAGGTGAGTAAACCTTGCCCTAAGTGTAAATTGAGCATGAATTCATTTAAGTATTGGTGATTGATGTTCGTAGTATCGTTGTGATTATATGAACTAGATAAATCATTGTTTGATTGAATTTTGCGAAATTGATAACTTGAGTTGAGTATGTGAATAGGAAGAAACTAAATTGGGTTGAAAATGTGAAAAAGGGTGGGTTGTGCATGTTGGGTGATAGAATTATGTTGTGATGAATGTTGAATATGCTAAATAAACAAGGGATTTTAGGGAAATGAAAGTGGTGAATTGCATAGGTTGTTGTTGAAGAAATTTTTGGCTAAGTGTTATGTGATGAAATGGAATCGATGGTGATATTGTTAGTAGTTGTACCAGATGCGAGGTAGTACATAGAATTTATTCCATTGAATTATACGAATGCACGAGGCATGTTGATTTATAAAAATTGGAAAAAGAGGATTGTCTTGTCGAAGCTTGTGTAATTGTGGGTGATGACTAAGTGTGGGGGTGGCTTAACTCTACCCAATCTTAGTCGAAGTTAAATTTGACTTGAATAACATTGGAATTTATCTGTTTGATTTGGCAGGAACGATGTCGAACGAACAAGACCAAGGGAAAGTGCGCATCTACATCGGGCGCTAGGAGAAAGGATTAGGCCAGGAATAACGGTCAGCTGACTGTGGTTCCAGCGCGGCAGCGTCAATGTGGAACAATGGGTGATAGACGAAGGGAAGAAATGGTATGCCAAACATAAGGAGAACAAATACTTCCACATCGAGGAGCACATTGCAAGGGCGCACGGTAATTCCTAGAATCGTACCGAATTGACAACTGCTAGGGCTGAACTTCATCTTTGAATAGCCTAAGAGTGCAATCTCCATCTAATTCGGTAGTTCTATACACAGCGGAACCCGAGCACTCAGCAGTCCTTGTAGTCAAGATAAGGGGGACGGTTGTCACCTTTGAGCCCCGCCACCTGAATGCCATCTTGGGGCGCGGGACACGAGTGCCTATGGCCTCCGACGGCGGGAACATAACTCCACCTTATGCGGATATTAGACACACTACAGTGTGGGAGCCCCGTTCGGCAATGTGATGGAAGCCGAGCACAAGGAGAGGGCTACCATCGAACCTTTGCCCTACTCTCAAATGAACGGGAAGCTAGGATTTGGCTCAAAATTGTTTGTTCCTACTGATCCCAGCGGGGTGCACATGACGGATGTCTAGGGATCGTGTGTGCTGGTTTATGCCACGATGAAAGAGTACAAGAGATCAATGTTGGGGCGTGATCATCTCGCGCCATGAAGAGAAGCCCGTTTGCATCAAGGAGCACGAGTGCGATTTGGTGATTTCTTGACCATTTCTGAGGGCACAGATATCGAGGAAGAGGCCCTATACTACATCATAGAGATGGATAGGCGTGCCTAGGACGTCACCAAAACCAACGCACCCGACACCACTCATGGGCCGGTTCTCACACACTAGCCCAGAGCGACATGCTCGGGATGATCGATATATGGCCGTATGTTCGGGATGCGAATCTTTGCCGATTGCGCGTAGGCGGGGAGGCTGACAATAGAAGATGAGTTGTGGCTGACTCGACTTGGATTACCCCTTTGCCGAAAATGCTCCGGGCTCTATGCGGGTGTGGGACTGACTTTTGTGGGCACAGCCAAATGACGATGTCCCCAGGTGAGGAGACACCTTGTGAGACTCGCTATATTGAGTCGGATGAAGCGGCGGGCGGTCAGATATAGAGGCAGGCAATGGCACAGATGAAGAAAGTGAATACTTCGATTGATGGGAGTTTCACCACCTACTTTTGTGCTATGTAGAATTTTTGTGTTCTTGAGGACGTGTTCGGTTTTAAGGTGTGGGGTGGGGTAGTTAGGTATTGGTTGTTTTTTTGTTGTTGTTTATGTTCATGTCTTGTTGTTGTGCTGTGAAAAAAAATGTGACCTGTGATTTTGTGCGTATATTACGTATTGTAACTCGGTGTTGTAATGAATGTGAAACGGTTGTGTCTTGTGTTGAGTTGTTGTTAGGCTTGGTTGTGTAAATATTGTTGTTTCTCGAAATTTCCGATATTTTTAAAAAAATTACGTTGAACTTATTTTTATGTTTGGGTTTCTCGGCATTTGTTTTCGGTGCTTTTAGAGACTGGGTGATGAACCTAAGTCGTAAATGGTGACCTTTCCCTATGATGGATGGATGACGACCGTCTTAAAGGGAAATGTAGTCGATAGAGTAGTTTTCTTTCTTTTATTTTCTTTCTTTTGTTTGTTTCCCAAACGTGTCGCTACTTTATGGTTTGGAATTCTTGTGGCGTGTTGTACATGATATTTAGAATGCAAGGTGATTCGTATGAAAGCATGCAGCGCCACCATTTGTAAACATGTTGAGATACACAGGCCATAGAGTTCGATTGGGTGATTGAGGCTTAATGTTTGAATTCTTATAATTAGGCGATTGAAGGGTACGTGAATATGTCTTGAGTTGAGCATGTGCAACGAGTGTGTGGTGAGGTTTCGATTATTCCATGCTATTGTGAAGTACATAGAACTTGTCTGGTGTGTACGAAAGCAGAAATGAAGGATGTGTAGTGTAGGAAAGGATGCTTGAAGCATTTCTTTTGTGATTTAACCGGAAAGTTTTTCCATTATCATACCTACCTTGAATGTACATCCTAGTTAGCCCATTGAGCCTTTAGCCTATTTTTTTCTTTTACGTCGAAAAGGTACAAATGCGACTTAACCCCTTCTTTTCATTATCGAAGTGAATTCGATCCAAAACTCTTAAGGCTAAGAAAAATAATTTTCCCAGTCGAGAGTGAGAAGTGTGAAAAGAAAATTTGGAAGTGGTGAAAGTAAAGGTGAGTGCACTTATTTGAAATTAAATAAAATAAAGATGTATAACTAATCTTTGTTATGAAGTCAAGGTATGTACTTAAAGAAATGGGAACAAAAATAAAGAAAGACTTCAAGAATGGGAGGATGAAGGAAACAATGTCCATAATGTTGGTGGGATGTATTGAAAAGCGCTTAAGGATGCTAGTTGCTATTGGCTAGCCCGGTATTTACTAGTTCCTTAGCTTACATTACAACACGTTAATTCCTACGTGATCTTACATCAGCGTCCTTATATTAGTGGGGTAACACACGAAGGCAAGCCTAAGGTTCATGACATGATGCATGCGAATTCTTTCAGAGAAATTGTTTATATACCCCAAAATGTAATGCTTTGAGATCATATGATAGAAAAGGGGAAAATTCTCTTGTGTTGTGAGGGCATGCTTGATGAGAGATTGAATTTTGTGTCGGATGTCTTGATCATGTGATTTGCATGAGTTTGTTAAGATTTAGAGTCGATTCTTTAGTCTAGGAGGTCTTAATGTGGGGAATGTCATTGTATTGATGAGACTATGCATGTTTTCTTATTGATTTGCTATATTAAATAATCGGTATAGCAGTAGCTTGGTGTCGAGCCAAAGTAGCTATGCGTGGGTTTCAAATGCATGAGATGTGAGATTATTATTGGTGAGACAGAAAGTTTTAAGTGTGGGGTAAGTGATCTTGGGGAGAATTATATGCCCAAGTGATACTCAAATGCTTCATTTCGTCTTGTTTATCTATCGTTATTTGCGCATTTTCATGTGATTTGTAGTTAAAATGTGAATTTATACTAACCAACATGATTAGTGTTGTTTTGCAAGAAAAATGTAATTTTAGGAAGCTAAGATGCAATGTTGGGAGAAATCGAGAATGGACTCGGAAGCGGCGGTGGAAAAGGTCAGAAGCGGCAAATAAAGGGGCTCCGCCTGATGGGCTAGTGTCCACTGTGCCATCGCGGAGAGCATTCTTCCTCGGATGGAGTTAATTTGGCAATTTCCGGTGAAGCTCGCGTTGCCTCCGTGGTGGAGGCAGTACCCACCATGACCCACCACAGGCGTGGCGTTGAGCATGTTTGGAACATCAAATTCCTAGTAAGGGTTCGCGTCGGCGCGGTAACGTGCCAAACCCAGCACGTTGCATCTTTGTGGCACGGCTGAGGTTAAATGCTGAGGGACCTAATTCCAAAGAGGGTCCGCATTATCCAAATGTCAGAAGCGAATTGCTCAACGATGCACTCCGTGACACGTTGCTTGTTATTGAGGAAAATTCCCACTAGTATAAATAGCACACTTAGGTTCATTTTTAATTATTACGACTTAGTTGAGCAAGGGCGTGGGTTACAGTGGAGGTTGAGGGGCCCGAAAATCTTAGGGTTCTTATCTATCTCTCTCTCCTTTATTTCAATTGTTTATGATTTATACTCATTTGATGATGTTTAATCACAAATAGTGGCTAATTACTTGCATTGAGGTTAGAGCATTTGTGAGTGGAGATATGTTGTAGTCATTTTTTTTTAATCTTTTCTTCCATGGTTCATTCTATCAATTCTTGTTCTTGCTAATCTTTTTGATCGTATTGTGCGCTTATCTAAAATCCGGTTTCATCTACGAAGAAAGAAATTGAAAATTGTGGAGTGGTAGGATGTGATCTTTTCTTAGTTTGGAGAAATTAGAATTGATTTACCTTGAGAATAGAAATATATCGAAAGTGGTATTGATCCAAGTGGAATACGTTTTTGTATGGATAGAACATGAATTTCTTTTATAACGAAATGTAGTTTGAAGGTTCATGATTCTTAAGTTGGGATTGAATCTGAAAGTTTTAATCATAGGCAATAATTCTTGACTAGAAACCGAAGGAAATATTAGCAGATTTGTATCGATAAATTACTTCCTGCATGTTCGTTTTAGCCTCAAACTTGCTCATTACTATAGTTCGAACTCACTTTACAATTTTGTCTTAGATTAGCCATAATTTAGGAAACAAACTCTCAAAAGTCTTCTTTAGGTATTTGTAGGTACAGAGTTAGAGTTCATTAACGCTTAATTCAATTATTACCTTAGTTCGGTCCTGTGGGATCGATACTTGGCTTACTTTATGCATTTTACTACTTGTTCAACCCGTGCACTTGCGTGTAGTTGCGAAACAAGCAGGAAACATGAACCACTTGGTGCCAACAGAAGTGCTAGGAACTTGCGCAGCTGACTATGACCAATAAGGCGGTTGGCGAATTAGCACATGAATCATGAGAGCCCCGGCGAAGAGCAAAAACACTCTTGTCCTTTAAGCTAGAAAATCTGGCTGGTGTTCCAGCTAGTCATAGAGCAAACCACTTAGGTGAATCGCAGAAAGTGAGGCCCGGCTGGGAGTAAAAATGTCAGAAAGCACGGAAAAGAGGCATATCTCTATCTTATTTTTTGTACCTCTCATAAAAAATGAAATATTCCATTCTAGAAGAGGCATTGATTATTCTCGCTTTTTTGGCTTGTATATAAATTAGATAAGTAGAAAAAAGAAGTTATCTTCTTTATTTAGAGGGTAGAAAACTCCATTGGAGTTCGGACCTTGCTTAGTTTTCTCTTACTCAAGTTTGTGAATGGATATTGAATTTTGTTTAATGTAACACTCTATTTACTTACGAGTAGCTAAAAATTATTTGGTAGGTGTGTGAATGATTGGGGTTGATTTAGGTTGGGTATTGTATATTTGAACTTAGATTTACTCAATTAATGATTTTAGTGTTTCTTTTGAATTTTAAGTTGAAAACTAATATTTGCAACGTGGCTTGCATTTCCTTACTTTTTGATTTTTCTTGAAAAAAAATTAAGGTATGGGTGAGGAAACACTAATAAGGTATTTGGGTCGTAATTATTTGGGGTTGGAGTAGACATAGCCAAAATCCCTTATTACACATCCGTAGAGGATCGGATCTAGAAAAGTGAATCCATACCCAAGCTGATGTGGTTGTTATGAAGAGGAACCTTGGGATTTGAGAAAACTAGAGGTATAAGACATCTAATTGGTTGAGAAACTTAAGATGTCACCTAATCCATAGCTAATCATATTGTTAAGTAAAGATAGGTGCAATTAACAATTCCAACCAATTGAAGCCCTTATCAATGCCACACACACTTATTAGTCTCTCCATTATTTTCTATCTTTGCCTGTTTTAGTTTGCAATTCCATATTTTATTTTTAAATGGTGATTCCCCCGGTTTTCTCGCCATTTCTTGAAACATTAATGTGAATTAGTTTAATTTAATGAGCGACTATTGTGTGATTACTGACATTCCTTGTGGGATTCGACCTAGACAATCGGGGTTATTTGTTTTTGATACAACGACCATTTACTACGCTCTTTTGTAAAAGAAGGGTGTAGTTTGGACATTATCAAAAAATGGCACAGTTAATCGAAATGTATTTTGATAGCCTCTAGTTGTTATTTTGAATTGATCTTGCATGTGTGTTAGTTTTGACTTTTACAATTATGGTTGTTGCCCAGTTGAGCTGACCAGACAGCCTTTTCTAAGAAAGATAAGATTTGATGAATGACATCTGGATCTTGGAACCAGTGACTTACAGTGTGCACTGTTGTACTTGGGCATTTTACTGGGCAAGAATAGATTTTCATATGGCATTTGTGAAGTTGTTGACAAGTGTAATCCTAATTTGAGACTACTGTCTTGTGACCTATTGGTTATTCATTGAAACAATTACATAATGCAAAGTCTTACAAATTTTCTTTGCTTTCAACTGAAATTCAATGAAAGGACTCTTTTAGAAGAGCTACTAATGAGGGTGAGCTGGGCATCTCCACAACTGTAGGAAGTTTTCAGCCCTTCAACGCCACAAAAATATCACTCAGAGTGTCAGGTGAGATACTTTCTCTTCTCATCATGGAAGCTGGCAGCATGGAGACAAGAGGCCACCTCTGATATTACTATTGGGGCAGAGCTTCATAGGCCTTTTGAACAGTTCTTTACCACGGAGATTTTTGGCGAACGGCACGTTATTAGGGTAACTAACGGCTGCTGGATGAGGTTTCAAGAAGAAGGTAACCATTTTCCAAACCATAGCTTACTCGATGGTGTTCTACTTGAAAGATCAATCCTTGGATTATATCAATAAGTCTGTGGAAAATAATTCGGTTTGGTGGGTCCATCATGGATTAGCCCTATGGGTGTAAGGCATTACTTGATAGAATGGCGAAGACAGTCAGAGCATGGAATGCTAAGAAGTGGAGGTATCTTCTAGTGGTGTTGACCCAAATACGTTGAGTGCAAAATTTGGAAGAGAGATGAGGCTAGAGATGAAACTCTTGCCAATATAATGACAGTACAGCGATGACAAAACATGTGATAGAATTTAGTACAAAGAATGTGAATGTTATATTTGCTAAAACCCATCGCCGGTTTGATGATGATACTTCACCCTAGATATGGTGGAGTGTCAATACATGTTAGGCCAATTGGGGGGTAGCGTGCGCATGAGAATTATGCGAATGCGTGCAAGTAATATAGTGGCTCTTTTTAAGGCAGTTATCGACCCACGAGTGGACCCATTCCTCTAACTATCCATTTCTAGTGTGATCTTAAATATCTAAAGTGTTGGTGATAGACATTTTCGATTGAAGAATAATTAAGTCTAAGTTTGGGTCAAATATTGCAAGAAATTACAAAGACAACATAGAGTTAAAACAGATAATCATGCAATAATACGATTTGCAATGGAATGCTTTGGGTTATCAATTGTTATTTTCACATAATTAGAATTGCATGTTCATGGTCTTTCGAGCCTCTTAACACGGCAATCTAGCCTCCTTGCGGCCTTGTGAGCGAGGAGTTTAATTTTTTAGTAGGCAATCAATTATGTTGTGGTTTCACAGGGAAACGATTGGGACTTTCGTGCGTCTAACCATTTAACTCAACTTAGCCTCACAACTACTTCTTCAAGTGGTGATGTGACATCCCAAGTTGGTCTTTCATAACTTGGTGTGTCGGAAGCCAAGCAAGGTGTTAGGTATATTTCTCAAACCTGCAGATTTACTCTTGGGAGCCCGCTGTGCTCCCCACATTCTCTCATGTCTGACCTAGAGTAATGCCTTCTCAAGCTATTTCCCAAGCTAACAAATATGAAATTTGTTATAAACATAATTTAAGTTTAAATTAAAATAAAATACAAATTTTAAAATTAAAAATTAATAACTTAATTCCAAAACAATTTCATAAAATCACAATCTTAATCCATGGCTTCAACCCTAGAGGAAGGGTTCACAATACCATTCATGTTAAATAAAACTACTCTGCTACTATTAATCACTCTAAACTACATACTTGCAGAGACTGGTAGTAGAAGGAATTTGATAAACCCTAGATGAGTTCTCCCTTCTCCCTTCCTTCCTATGCGGTTTTCAGAATAAAATCGTGACCAAATGGAATTAGGAGCTGAGGTCCTATTGTAGTAAATGGAGAACGTGCTTAATTTGGCACATGTGGAAGAAGCTCCAGGTGTCACGGAGTGTATCGCGGGCACGCCTCCAGTGACACGGAGGCATCGCAAACTCCTTGGAAATCACCCCGAAAAATCAGCCTCAGCGGCACCTGCTTGGCGTTGGCGGCGTGGCACGCGCAGGCGCGTTGCAGCCTCTTGGTCGCGCGGCCACCACTGCCGTGGCACGTTGCCCAGCGCGCGGTAGGCTGTCTTGGAGCCTTTGCCTGCCGTGGCACGTTGCAGCATGCGAGTGAGCATTTAGACTCCTCTTTGCGAACGTTTGCGTGTTGATTAGTCTCCAAGCCTCTACTTCACCAACTGTGGATTAGCTCCTCAAAGTCATCAAAACCTACAAAACAAAGGCTAATCATGTTGGTTAGCACATACTATTCACATTTATATAAAATCACATGAAAATGAATTAGATAACTTAGACAACCGACTAATTTAAGTTGTAAAAATATCTGGGCAGTATTTTTTCCCAGTGATACAACCCCACTTAAAGCCTTGTTCGTCTCGAACAACCTTTTTACACCTCATGTATATGGAGAGTCCCACATAACTCATTTAGCAAGATAATTCAAGCTATGGCTATCATGATTACGTAAGATACAAGTTAAATATAGAACATGCCATGAAATACAACTATGTTGAACTTCTTAACCTCAAGAATCGACTCTCAATCTTAGCAAGCTCGTGCAAATCAGCGATTAAGAAATCTCACATGAATTTTATCCTTCATTAAACATGTGCCCTCATGGAAGAGAGTTACCCAATCTCACACGCAAAAACAATTTTACATCACAACATGTGGGTACATAAAAGAATTACACTCCTTCTCAAAGAATTCATATGCTTCGTATCATGACCCATAAGCTTTCCCTTGGTGTTTTACTTCACTAATTTGAGGATGTATGAATGTAAGATCAAGTAGGACTTTGTAGGTTATGCTTGTGCTTTCAGGTACAAGTAGGTACTATTATGACGATAATAGTGACTATCTTTCCTAAGCGCTTGATCGAGGCTATTTATATACGAAATAGACCTCAATCATCGCTTTTGCCTTGTTTATCCAACAATGTATGTATATTCTCATGTAAATTGTATGGAAGTATGATTTTATACTAACCAACATGAATTAGCCTTGTTTGTAGGTTTTTGATGAATTTTGAGGAGCTAATCCATGAGTTGGTGAAGTAGAGGCTTGGAGACGGAATAAACACGCTAACGTCGGCAAGAAGGAGGCCCAAAACAACCCACTGCGTCGGCAACGTACCACGGCAGGCCGAGCTGCCCAAGACAGCCCCACACGCGTTGGCCATGCCACGGCAGGGTGGCTCCGCGACGAGAGAGGGTGCAGCTGCCCCGGCGAGCGTGCCACGCTGCCAACGGCAAGGTGCTGCCGGGGCCAATTTTTGGGCGATTTCAGAAGGCCTCAGCGTTACGGCCAGTGTCCACGGAGGCAAAGCTCCGTTGCACTCAGTGACACGTTACTTATTGTCGGGACAAATTTCTACTATTATGAATAGCACTTGGTTTATTTTTACATATTAAAACTTGGTGGAGCAACTGTGATTCTGAGGCGACTTTGAGAATGAAAATTCTTAGGGTTTCTCTATCCCTTTCTTCTTCCTTTCCAATTTGTTTGTATGATTAACACTCATTTAACGTGTTCAATCCACAAATGAGTGGCTAATTCCCTTTCTATCTTTGAGGTTATAAACTATTGTATTGAAATGTCATTATTGATTATGGTTTGTTCATCTTTTCTTCTATGGTTGTTCTATTTAATTCTTGTTCTTACTACGTTAATATTGGCCAATGTTAATGTAAGTAAGTCGGTTTACCCGAGAGGAACAGAAATTGAAGGGGTGTGAATTAATAGGGTCAATCTTTTCTTGGTTTGGGAAAATTGGGGTAAGTTTACCTTGGGATAGAAATATACTGAAAGTGCATTATTAGTCATGTGTGGAATCGGTTTTGTATAGCTAGAACTTGAACTCCTTCTTATCACGAGAATGTAGGTGGAAGGTTCATGATTCTTAAGTTGGGTTAAATACACGGTTTTAATCCATAGGCATAAGTTAGACTAGCCTTAGCTAGGAAGAAAGATAAATCATGTACATCGATAATTAGTTTCTTTACATGATGCTTTGTAGCCTCGGCATGCTCACATCCATAGATCGATTCACGTATAAACATTTTACTTTGTTATAAAAATATATTTTCCAAAATATAAAAACTCTTTACAATTATTGTCTTCATTATTAGCGTTTTAGTAAATTAACACTTGAAAAGGTTTTACCCAGTAGTCAGTCCCAACAGGTTCGACATTAGGTTCTTAAAGAGCCACTATATATTGCCACCGACCCGTACTTGCGGAGCTCATCAAGTTTTTAGGCGGGTGCTAGGGGGTAACAATCGGTTAAAAAAATTTTTCTCAAGTGTTAGTTCTATATAAGCGTTGACAACGTGTTTTCTTTTTCTTTATTTTATTTTATTTTTTTAATATTTTTGATTGTTTTCAGAATACCCTTCTTGACATGGCATCTTGGAATATAAATGGGTTAAATGGTGGATACTCTTACTTTGATGAATATTATTTGGGTGAAGGACCCCACTTGTGGCAACCTTGTAACACGTGCAATATGGTGGTCAGATGGCCGTGGGATAGGTGTCAGAATGCGCCTCCACGTCCCGAGCCTACTGCCAGTCATACATTTGTTTTTCATGAATAGGCATGATGAAAATGAGGACTTGGGACGCCAAGCTCGAATAGAAGACATGCTAAGCAGTCTTGGCAGAAGCAAACCGAAACACTTGAAAGGAGGCGATAGAAGAAGTGAGAATTCGGCTAGAAGAGAATGGAGGCGACTACAGAAAGGATGACGTCAAGTGCAGCGGAGATGATGGTGAGAGTGAAGCTTGTGATCAATTGCAAGTGACAGGTTGTAGGCAATATTCAAGAGGAGTTACAAAAGAGGAAGACGGGTGAATTTTTCAGATGAAGCCCGACATTTAGGGAGCCTTTTGAGTGTCCGTGAGGAGCTCATACTTGTAGAAAAGCTTCTAGTTGGGGAGAAGAGATGGAGTATAGCCCATTTGAAACTACGGGAGAGATAGATGTTGATGCGAAGGAGAGGTATACAAGTAAGGAGGTCAATTGCATTGCGGTTTCAGAATCAAGGTGCATTGGACCTCACTCGAAGCACTTTTCTACCTTAAGTTTAGTTGGCCGAAATAGAAATAGAGTCTTCCAAGCTTATGGAGGAAATGTCAAGAGGAGGACCAAGGGCCCATATATTCTGAAATTTGTTGATTATATGATAGAAAAAGCGACTTCACTTACTTAAGGACCAATGGACGGCAAAGGCGACATCTTACATGGTCCTTACAATTTTCACCACCACCCGGGGAGTATAAGAGGAATTTAGAGAAGAAATTAGGGGTGAGATTCCTTATCCTCAAGATGGAGGAAAAAGCGGTGAAAGCATGTCGTCGTGCCGCGACGTAAAATTATGCCCAGGAGGCAACCCAAGGTACCATAGGTACCATTTTAATTTCGTGCATTTTTATTGATTTTATTTGTTCTTCATCTTTTGTTGTTTTTGGTGGAAAGTTAAGCACGAGATGGAGGGGAAGTACGAGTACCCTTGGAGGAGGAAGCTAACAAGCGCGGAAGAGAAAAAGTGTGGGGTGAACACCCACTCGTGCAAATTTGAACGGAAGCATGTTGTTGGCTAGGCCTAAAAGACCTCGGGGAGTATTTCTTACCCTTTCTAAATATTAATTTGATGCTATGAGGACATAGCATGATTTAAGTGTGAGGTAGAAATTTCAAGGAAATTTCAAAAAATTTTCTGGGCTTAACAAATTTTGGTAGGCTAGGCCTAAAGGCCTCAGGGAGTATTTCTTACCCTTTCTAAATATTAATTTGATGCTATGAGGACATAGCATGATTTAAGTGTGGGGTGAGGGAAATTTCAAGGAAATTTCAAAAAATTTTCTGGGCTTAACAAATTTTTGGTGAACATAATGCTTGTGTGAAAGAAAAAGAAAAAAAAATTTTTTTTTTTTTGGAGAAATGTGAAAACTTTTTTTAGTCAAGCATGAGTTCATCACCCGTTGGTTTTTCTTGTCGGTTCTTTTTCGACGGGGGGTCTTTGAACCGAAGAATAAAAATTTTTATTTTTTATTTTTCGTTGTCTGTATATAATGTTTTAGTCGTAGTTAGGGAC
>JACEIK010003422.1:110639-120929 GCA_018107945.1 Datura stramonium | reverse complement strand
TTGAGTTGAAATATAAGTAGGCATAACCATCTTTTCATATTTCTCCTGTGACCATAGGGATATAGGTGTTAGGATTCATGAGATAGTTCTTGGATGCTCGGGAAAGTGGCAAGGAATTGGATAGTAACTTGCAACTTGCAACCATAGGAAGAATCATTCTAGTGTAATCACGTCTTGAAAACTCAACCTGGAACTAAATGTGCCATTTCCCTAGATTTTCATCATCATCATAAGTAAAACCAAGTTTCCAACAATCTTTAGTTAATTTTATATTTAATGTTTTTAGTAGTCAATTTTCCAAACCATTCCCCATTTCAACTGTTTGATAGATTAGCGAAATAAGAAACAACCTTAAACAATTGAACTGACAAGTCTCTAAGGGATCAATAATCGGGAGTTCCAGTCCTATATTACTTGACGACCACGCTTGTGTGCGCTTGGGTGATATCAAGTTTTTGGTGTCATTGCTGGGGACTTAATAGTGTTTGATTATTTGTAGGTTAGGATTTCATTATGCTATTCTATATTTTATGTTTATTTCTTGTTTTTGTGAAGTTTACAAGGTTGTGTGCTTGGTGTATGCCAAGTACAAGAAGTTGAATCACTTTTGAGTTCTTTTTATCCTGAAATTGAGAGAACCTTCTGAAGGTTAACCATAGGGAATAACGAGCAGGCGCAGGGCAACAATCAGGAGAGGGTTCCAGTGTTGAACTTTTCCAGGCCAAACTTGGAGAACGCTTCTAAAGCGATCGTCCAACTGTCTATCATTGGCAACTTTGAGTTGATGGAAGGGACTGTAAGGTTGGTTCAAAACACTTGTCAATATTAGCGAAAGCTGCAGGAGGACCTCCACATGCATCTAATGACGCTCGTGGAGCTGAGTGTGAATTTTCACTACCATAACGTGTCAGATGAATATGTTAAACTGACATTGTTCCTGTTATCACTAATTGTTGAAGCCAAGGAGTGGCTTAAAAATGAGCCAGCAAGTTCCATCACCACATGGGAGACTTTTTCCAACAAATTCATCAATAGGTCTTTCTCTTCAAGGAGAACCAAGAAGTTGAAAGGGAATATCTTCGGGTTTGTGCATAAAGATGGTGAAATCTTAGCTCAGGCATGGGAATGATACAAGGGCTATTTGAAAGATTATCCACACCACATGCAGCCTAAGGAGATAATTGGGCACAACTTTATAAAGGGTCTTGATAACACTCAAACTCACACTTCCATACAAAGTATGAAGCGAACGTTGTCATTAAAGAACCCAAAAAATAGGTTGGGGTCGAACCCATGTTGTGCAAACACTATAAGGGACCAAAAGTTGGAGGAAAATGAAGAGTCTCTATGCCTCACCTATGAAACGCAGGTGTAAACCTGCAAAACACTGGTCAGATGTAGAGCCAGGAAAAAATACCTGGAAAAATATGGAAAAAGAGGAGATGACCTGTGAGGAACCTTTGAAACGCAGGTGCAGACCCGTGAAACGCAGGTCAGGCATAGGTATAAATAGTCAACTAGTAAAGAAAGAGCCACCTGCGTTTGGACATGGGGTTCGCAGGTGCCCTCTTGCAACCACAGGTTTGGTACACGCACAAGTATGAGGTACATATAAAATTTTGACCGACCTGTTAAACCTTTTAAACTCTCTTACATCCCAAAAACCTCAATTTTCTTCACCTTTTTCTCTTCCCCATAACCTCTCTACCAAACACTTCATCTTCCCCATCAAACTTATTTACTCCCACCTTAAAATCCACCAATCCACTCACCTTCCCTCCACCTATAAATTCCATCTTCTTTCCCCATTTTCTACCATTACTCAAAACTCTCTCTCTCTCAGTAAACTCAAGAAAGAAAAAAAAAATGTTGGCTATTTGGAAGAACAAATTTCAAGTTTTCAATTTCATTTCTTCTCTCATCTCATTTAGTATGTGTTCTTCTCATTTATTATTCTCCATGATTCTTTATAATTGTAGTAACAAAGAAAGCATGCTAGTTTCAAAATTCTTGTTGACTCATGTTCCTCAATTACCCATTTTGTTTTCTTCATTCTCCCGATAGATTTTATGTTGTGGGTATGGTGGGGGAGTTCAAATTTCAAAATATGGGTAGAAATTATTTTTTATAATGCTCCATCTCTTGCATATGTCTAAGGTTTTGAAATATTAGTTCGGGTGAAATCTGAGTAACCCATGTGCTTAGAATGCCTGATTTTCCCGATGAAAGATAGGTTGATGTCTTTCTTAAGGGAAAATCCTCATTCTTCTCTTTTGTGCTACCTTATGAATTGAAGTGTTATGTGCCGATGAATTGAGATTTTTGTGACATTGAGTTGATAAAATTGTGTTGAATTGGGCACTTACTATTTCCTAATGATAGGTGGGGTAACGTCCATCTTAAGGAAAGGCTTTAAGTGGTCCCAATGGTCTTTGTGCTTGGCTTTTTGGTTGATGAATCTTTTGGGGAAGTATGAATACTAGTTAGATGTGATATGCACATACTTGTAAAAATGGTGGAATTACAACTTAAAAATTATCAGTGTTGGCCACTACCGAACACCTGCGAATCACGGATCCCTATTTGTGAAACATAGGCTGGAGCGCAGGTGAGGGATTTAGTGTTAGGTCATTGTCTCCCTCCTGTGTTCCAACCTGCGAATTGTGGATCTACTCCTATGAAATGTAGGTGTAACGCAGGAGCCATGCTTTTTTGCTACAGCTTTGTCGCAGACCTACGACGCACCTGTGAACCGCGGGTCTTAACCTGCGAAATGCAGGTGTAGCGCAGGTGCTGCCAGTTATCACTAAACCTGTTCATTTTGTCTGGCATCCAATCCTTTAAATTGTTCTTCCCTAACATAGCATAGTTGTTTCCTTTTACTTCTCGTAAAGAAAAAGACAAAAAGATGTTGGTATATTTGTGGCACTAATATTATCTTGTAGTATTATGACTTCTTCTAGACACAAGAAAAGGGAAGGACCCTTCCACATCCAAAATAAAAGGGAAGGGCAAAGATAAAGAAACCACAGGCTTTGCCAACACTAGGGATGCAATCATTCTCTGTGTGCCTGACATGAAGAAGCACTACCTCACATGTGTAGAGAGACCAATCACTACAGAGAAGTGCCTCAACCTGGAGGGTTAGGGGACGGCTTCCCTAATAGCAATGCCTAATTCAATGAGAGGCACTAGCGCATGTTCACAGAGCCTCTAGCATACTACTTCTGAAATCTGGTGCCGGAGTCCTATGCCTCATATCAAGTGAGGCAAGACACCATGAAGTACAAAGGGAAAGTAGATGATTTCCCTTGCCTGCCTCTAGTCATGATTCGAGGTGTGGAAGTGGACATCACTCCTGATTCTATCAATGCCATCTTTTGGGAGGATGAGATCGACTTGGGAATTGAGTTTGCAACAAGGGTAGCAAACAAGGAGGATCAATTTAGTTCTATAGTGCGCATCACTGTAAATGGTCAGCCAATCTGGGCCACTATTGGGGGAGAAACTGCAAGGCAAGACCTCAAATTTGAGGACAAAATGTGGCTAGAATTTGTGTGTTGTCATATCATGTCGTCCAAAAATAATCAGCGGGTAAACCTTTAGGTGACCATATTAATTTCTTGCATCATGTCTGGTGAAGTAGTGGCCACCCAAATAAAGAGAAAGGATAGACTCCGAGACCTCTCCATTCCACACCTAGTGATCATAAGAAAACTTTGCCAGAAAGCGGGAGTCCCTTTATTTCCTAACAAAAAGCCTAGCTCTGCTACAGTGTGATTGGTGTAAGGAAAAAGAGGGATGCTGATGCTCCCAAAAGTAAAAGAAAAAGGCTACAAGATGGGGATGCACTTAAGGACTCAACTTCTCATAACATAGCCCAAACCTTTATGGCTCCCGAACTCAATGAGTCGAACCCCGAGTGTCAGGGCATGCTTCTGGAGAGGTACCACTCTGCGGGTCTTCACCTCCTCCTCCATCCTCTAGACCAAATAGTATCCAAAAGCTGGTGGAAATGACATGATCTCATGAAATCAACTCCAAAGGTTGGCTTAAGACTTTCTAGTTCTCATCCAAAGGTCGGTGAAGAAGGCAATGAAGGATGCATTTGAGAGGCTGAACAAGCTATGCTCCCATGTGGATGTGGTTAAAGGAGCAGTCTCATCCCTCCGAGCTACTGTCGAGAGCTCAAAAGTAGGGCTTCCATAGCTGACCCTGACATGAGCCTCCTTGACGAAGCCATAGCTGCCCCATCAATAGCCCAAGGACCAATTGATAACCCGTTTGCGGGTTTTGATGAGGAAGATTGGGCCGAGCAAAAAGGTGAGGGTGATGAGAATGAAGAGGCTGATGATGATGTTGAAGACTAGCCGATTTTAAGGAGTTCTTACCATCTTTTTTTACTTTGTACATTAGAGACAATATAAATTCTTAGTTAGGGGTGGGGTGTGTCACTCTTTGTTAGCTATTTATTATCTCTTGTTCCTTTGTTGGGCTTGATTTCTTATTGTGTTGGTATTTTTAAATTTTGCTTAGTTGATGAATGGAAATTTTATGTTGATAGGGTTGCTTGCCATTGATGAGTCAATTTTACATTGCCAAATGATTAATGACTCATGTTTCACATTCGTCTTTGTTCATAGTAGATAGCAATAAACTCTAAGGGTTATCTTTACCACGGTTCTTTTTCAAGGAGCATATTTTTTTTCTTTTCTTTTGTTGTCGAACCGGACGGCATTTTCCTATGATAGATTGAGTGGAGACTTTTTAAGGGAAAATGCCAAAGCTAGCGTCTTTCTGAGGATTTTGTTGCACTTGTTTTAAGAGGTACCACCAAATATTTTTATTGGCATTGAAAATGAGTTTTGAAAAAAGGGGAACTTGAAAGTTCAAATGAGCATTCTCTTATCATGGGTTGCACATTCTTTGATTGTCTTTTTGAATCACATGCTAGCTTGTCTAAAGTCATACTCTTGATGTGATTTTTAAAGTATGTAAACTCCTTGGACTATGATGCCTTGTGTGGTGAGGTATTTAGCTGAATTCTCGTGTATACATAATAGTCTGGAACTTTGCCTAAGTGTGAATCAGGGCAAAATTCTAGATGTGACTACACTTAGAACATGATCTTAGGCTTTCTTTGGATAGTCACTTTACCCAAAATGACCTCCTCGAACATCTGTCTTTGCTAGACAATGTTTGAGCCTTTGAACCTTTTTATTTGGAAATCACATTACAAGCCTATTACCTTTTTGTAATCCCTCTCTAGGCACCCATCCTCCCTAGTTGCTAATGTTGAAATAATAAAAAATAGATCTAGAAGCCTAATATTAGGGGACAGATAAGGAAGAAATGAGTAAAAATCCTAAGTTTAGGGGTGTACAAAAAGGGAAAGAATATGAGATATTCAATGAGGGTTAGTACCAAATTGTGATGAAATGAGTAAAATGGTTGGTTGAAAAACCTCTAGCATTAAAAGAAATATAATTCTTGAAGGTGCTACCTCTTACTTAAATAAGGCTAATTGTGAAACCAAAGGGGTTACAAGGGTGGTGCATGATGAAAAATAAGAATGATGAATAAGGAGAGATAAGGTGGAGTGAGCTCATTAAAGTAGTGGGGGTGTTTAAAAGTGTTCACAAAAGAAATTAGGGAGGTTCTAGTCACTAGAACTAAACATTTTTCCTACCCTTACCCCTAGATTTCATGATAACCCCCAATTCCTTAGTGATTTTGAGTGTAGCAACTCTATATTAGTGGCGAAATACATGAAGGGCAAGCCTATGGATCAATTTGTATGCACTTGAATTTCTTTGTGAGAGTGAGCGTATCTTCTTTATTCTATAATCACTATGTGTGAAATGCATGAAAAATGAATGGGATTCTCTCTTTGTGTGAGTGGCATCGCTTCCTTGGGGATACTTAAATGTGTTTTAAATTGAAAGGTGTGATTGTAACAAGTGTGCAGCGAACTTTAAGGTAAACTTTGAATGTGAACTGCCGATGACTTGAGTTGCTACTTGAGCCTGTTTTGATGAACTATGCCCCTTGTTTTGAATGAAAGAAAATATTTGTGCAATCTACCATTTGCTTGTGGTCATCGCTTGAAGTATGTGCAATATGTTTGCATATCTTCTTGTATTGAGTCGATGTACGATTGTGGGGTTGTCTTAACTTTCAGGGGTCCTTTGTGCGTAGCTTTTGTGATATGACATGCTTAAGTCAATTTCTTAGTTGTGAGCAAATGCCTTACTTGAGGAGAAGAAATGGTTCAAGTTTGGGGGTTAGATAAGTTGGTAATTTACTAACTCATTTAGAAAGGTTTTATGCCCTCTCTCTTTGATTTTGCAAGTATTAAATTTAAATAGGGAAAGCAGAGGAATTGAACTAAAAATCAAAGTGATGAAAGAAGAAGACCTGCGGTTTGCAGGTTGGCACCTGAGAAACACATTTATAAATGCTCCGACATATCAATCTGCATAAATGCTCGTCATCTCATTTATACTGGACTCTCATTACTCATTACATCCTTAATTCAACAAGTCAAATATATTAATACTTTAATAGAGTCTAGAAAAGTCTCAACTTAACTTAATCGAAGCCCAAAAATTTAAATTATGAACTTTCCCTTCTTCAATGCCTCCAAACGGTCTCAATTTGGTCAAATATATAATTTACATAAGACTACAAATCCATAGACATCCACATTGCTATACTTCTATCCCAAATCTAAGAAGTCAACCCTAAGCCTCTAAGGTCAAAATAATAATCTTATTTTAAAATCAGTTTACCCATAACATAAAGGTCTTAAATATAAAGTATCATAAAAGATCAAGTCACAATCAGACTCCAAATCATCAAAATATGATTTCAAAACCATAAGCTCTAAAATTTGAATTTCTAACACGCAAATGCAGATAAAGGAAAATTAAATCAATGGAAAAGTGATAAGTAGTAAATATGAGGTTAGACTCCTACCCCCATTTTGAAATCTCGAAATTTCCTCCAAAATCTCCCAAGGTCTATATCCCCAAAAATAAATTAGAAAGTGATTATACTGTTTTGAAAAATATTTTATAAAACTACCAGGGCTCTTCACATTTTTGAATGGGTCATCGAAAATGTAAACAACCTGGATCTTGCCCGACTTTGCAAATATGAACAAAGATATCACAAATGCGAACCTAACTGAGCCCTCTTGGATATCACAATTGCAAAAAATATCGCAATTCTAAACTAATAGACTACCTCTTAGATATCTTAATTGCGAATAATACCTTGCAATTGCAATATCTCTAAACAACTTCAAACCTTACAATTGTGAGTTACAACAGATATCAACTGAACATGCAATTCAAATTTCAACCAAACCTCCGAATGGACTCTTGAGATTTATTCAAAACACCACAGACACAAACCAATAGTGTAAATTGATCATAAAATATGCTTTGAATCTGTTGAAATCATTAAATCACCGATTCAAGGTCATCTTGACTAAATATACACGATAGGCAACTCTATCTTTCAAAAATATTAGAATCCCAACTAATGACCCAAAGTAGATCCAGTGCCTTGGGGTCCAAGCGAACCACTAACTAAGATAAAAATCAACTTCTGATCTAAGAGAACTATCAAAACTCGTATCCAAACCCATTAACCTAGAATGTTGACTTTAGTCAAACTTATGAAATTCTGAACCTTCAAAACTGAAAATCTCATTCAATATTCGTCCGACCACCTCGAGAATTCTATCACTTATCCCTACAAGTCACAAATGATATATTGAAGCTATGAGAAGGGGCCAAAGCAGGAAAAATAAGCAGACAAGCCGAACGAACCGCTACAAAAGAACTACTTGAATTTCCTAAGATAAAAATGGAATAAGATGACACATTCTAATTTTCAAAGGTTCACATTTAATGATTCCTCAATTTTGTGCGTGGCACTGCAATTCTCTTATTGAAACTTACTTGCTTGTTCATGGGACTGCAAGATTTCAAAAAACTGAATCTGAAATGGGAATTAGGGGAAGTTATATGCATTGTTTGGGTTATTTTCATATTTTAGGCATTTTTGAAGGGCTTGTTTTCTAAATAGAAGTATGGGATTCCAACATCTATTCTCAAGGCATGGGAGTTGGCGTTGTTTATAGGACATCGTTTCAAATTTACCAATAAATTGTAAAAAAAAGATAGATGTTAGGATATTTGGAAGAGCATCTTGTAATTGAATTTGAATATAAATGAGTGTATTATATAGTTTAGCTCATTTAGTTGGTCAAACAATTACTTGGTTAATATGAAATTAGTATAATTAAGGAGAGCAATTATAGTCCCTAATTGTCATAGAGAAAAAATTAGTGATAATTACGTGGTATGATTGTTGGATGACTACATGTATATACGCTAATATGAAATTAGTATAATTAAGGAGAGCAATTATAGTCCCTAATTGTCATAGAGAAAAAATTAGTGATAATTACGTGGTATGATTGTTGGATGACTACATGGAAGTATACAACACCCATATATATCCATTTGCTATAACACTCACATATATCCATTTGCTACATATATACTCACAACCTTTTTAATCAAACCACCACCCTAGCTACTGACATAATCATCACCATTAGCCATCATGTAGCACCCCGAAAGTTCCTTAGACTAAACCCAGACTTAGAATGAAAAACCAAAAAAGGAACTAGGAAATTTTTACCTAAAAACGACTCAACGAACGAGTCATTGTCAGTAACGACGACCTATTGTGTTAGTTATTGTTAGTCTCTATAGATTTCTTCCCCAGATGCAATGAGCAATAAAACAAACCATTACTTTATGAAAAAGCCATTGTTTTGATCAATTGATAGCAGTCCAAAATCTTTCCAAATCGGTCCTCCAAGAAACGAGTCAAACAACGAGCCATTGTTGAGTATAATGACTCGTCGTAGGGAGCTATTGGAGGAAATTTGAAAATCTTTTCCAGTGAAAACGAGTAGCAACAACAACCCGTTGTCCCATCTAATAAATAGTACTTCCCATTCATTGATCCAATTTAGGAATCATTCAGAATCTCCAATAGTGACGACGACTCGTTGTGTCAACTAACAGTTGTTGTGTCATCCATTGGAGAAAGTTTCTTACACTATTCGAAATCCTTCCTGTACCTACGAATGGATATGACCCATTGTTGCATTCAACAAGTCATCCTGTTCGTCCGTTGGTTGAGTCTAGAAACAGAATTTTCAAGGCCTAGGACTAATGACTGGTCCCTACGAGTTGTGGTCACAACTAATGACCTCATTGGGTGACCCGTTGGATCCCAACGGGCAATTTTCCATACTTTCTTCTTGGATAAATTTTGTAACTTCCTATTATTTTAATGCCAAAACTACGTCATTTTAGAGTTAATACTTAGGGGATTTAGAGGGTTAGTCGATATTCCTCCCTCATTTATCACCTTCCTCTAAAAAATTAGTATGTAGAAGACTTCAGTCAGGCAGTTCAAGAAAAGAGCAAGGGTTTCCATTTTCTCTTAGATTCTCCAAGAAAAGTTCTCAAGGTTTCTCCTTCAGCTATGAGGGAGTTCAACAAGGAATTCTTCCATCTTTGTTTCCCGATAATTTCTCTCAAAAACTTTTTCTATAATCATGAATTAGGATTATCTTTCAAATAAATCATAGGTGTTCCTAAACTCCAATTGTCTTGCTAATTATTATCACCCTAGCATATGATTATTATGGTTTCGATGTGGATTTTATTGTATGATCTTTTCCTTAGTTTATTATGATTTGGGTTGATTCTTGCATGATTTAGAACTCATATTGGAATGTTATTTTGTTATGGTAAATCTTACCCAAATTAGGAATGTTCATACAGATAAATGAACAGAAGTTAATGTTTTAGTATGTTTTATCTCAAAATTTCAATCAGTATTTAGTATACTAGTATTCTCCAGAAATGCCAGCTGATTAGTTTGACTTTTATCAATCTTTTGAGAAACTTAGTAAACTTAGTAGTATCAGTTTATTAGCTTGTCAGTTGTTCTTTAGACTGTTATGACGCTTTCAGATAAAGCAGCTCTGACAAGTCTTAGAACATAGTTTCTTTTAGGTCCTTAGACTCTTCGAACACTTCTAGATAAGTAGTTCTGACTTAGTCTTAGGATATCAGTTTCGAGCTATCAGAACAGTTAGACACATTTAGGTTTTTCAGTGGGAGTAGTATTTAGCACCGAGCAGGCCGGTGTTTAGCATACCTAGGTTCCCTGAACTACGTTGTCACCTAGGCT
>JACEIK010003422.1:81842-110629 GCA_018107945.1 Datura stramonium | reverse complement strand
ATAGTGATTACTCAGTTCACCTGGAAAAGTATATTGGGCCTTCTCTAATGGGGGATATATATCGGACTCCACATTTAGTTCATGTGGTTACATATCGATTATAGTCTCTCCCACAGTACAGTCTTAGCCTCCAGTTTAGTTTAGTCTCCCAAATTTCAGGATATGTTTATGACCTTCAAAAAGTTATTAGTACTTACAGCACTATCAGACGTTCAGATTCTTTTAGTACTTATGAATCTGGATGTGTCCATTTCATGTCTTATCAGTATAGTTTACAGATATTCAGTAATCTTATATTTAGATTATATCTCACATACTCAGTACATTCAAAGTACTGATCACATACTTTTATGTTCTATATCATTTTATGATATAGGCTCAGGTACTCAGCCTTAGCGCTGCAGTTAGATTCTCTCGACGATATCCCAAAAGCTTTAGTGGTGAGTCCTCGTCTACCGAGGATCAAGGTTCCATCATCAATTCCATTTATTTTGTTTTAGTTCAAACATTAGAGTTAGATGGGGGTTTGTCCCAGCAACTCATCAGTTCATTTTAGAAGGCTTTCAAACAGTATTTATAGATTCATCTTAGGTTTTAGATTTTGTTTAGGGTTTTGTCATTATTCAACATTAGTTTATTTCTATTGTCAGCTTCCGCTTTATCATGATTATTTTCAGCATACTAGTCTTAGTAAAAATATGCTTTACCAAGGCTTGGTTGGGGTCACCAATGATCCTAAGTACCGTGTCGCGTCTAGGGTGTAAACTCGGGTCATGACAAACTTGGTATCAGAGCATTAGGTTTAGAGTATCCTAGGATGTTAGAAAGCCGTGTCAAGTAGAGTTCTTTTCATGGGTGTGAAACGCGCCACACTTATGAGGGGGAGACTATGAGGCATTTTTAGGAAAATTCCCTTTCTTCATGATTCTTATCATGCGTAGAGTTTGATCTCTAAAATTATCCTCCTAACTCGTGCTTTACACTTTTCAGTTAATAATGCCTCCAAAAAGGGGAAACAAAAGGAGGATCGGAATACTAACCGACTAGCCCCACCAGCTCCCGCAGCTCCTCTGGACAAGCAGGTGTCCTACGCAGAATTCTAGGCTTCTATTCAAATGTTGGCCCAGGAAATGACCAACTAGGTTAATCAGCAGGTCGTTGTACAAGTTAATACAAATGGGTCTGCAGCTACTGCCAGTGTTTGGGATTTCCCTTGGATGAATCCCCCAGCTTTTCACGGGTCTAAAGCAGATGAGGACCTGTAAGAATTCGTTGATGAAATTCAGAAGATCACTCAAATCATGGGTGTTACCTCTACAGAAAGTGTTGATCTGGTTGCGTATCATTTGAAAAGGGTGGCTCAAATTTGGTACAAGCAATTGAAGGAGGGAAAGCAGAATGGTGCAGGTTCGATGGAATGGGATGAGTTCGTTATGACATTCCTGGATAGGTTGTTTCCACGGGAGTTAAGGGAAGCTAAGGCTGCTGAATTTATGAACTTGAGGCAGAACAATATGAAATTACAGGAGTACGAACTAAAGTTCACTCAACTATCGATATATGCTCCAGAAATGGTTGGCGAGCCTAGAGCTCGCATGCTTAAGTTCGTCAATGGACTCTCAGACCTGGTGGTCAAGGAATGCAGGACCACCATGCTCATCAAAGACAGACCTCTCCAGTCTCATCATTCATGCATAGTAGATAGAGGTAAAGATGTTGAAGGAGCTAGAGAGGGAAAGTAAATGGGCCAAAATAGGTCAGTTTGAGTATTCCCAGCAAAGGTCAGGTGGTGGTAATCGCCCCTAGTTGCAGGAACAGAGGCCTCCAACACCTTCTTCAGCTAGTGCTCCATCTTTTAGGCCCCGTAAGGATAAGAGGGGTGGGACATCAGGCTCCTAGTCCCAGAGCCATGTCTCCAACAACAACACTTTTCCAGCATGTCCTAGGTGTGGCAAGAACCATCGAGGAGTGTCACATGGGTAAGGACAATTGTTTTGGGTGTGGCCAGCTGGGTCACAGATTGAGAGATTACCTGTCAATAGGAGGGGGGAAGGCCAAGTCCACCACTTCAATAGCTCCACTAGGTCATCTAGCTTAGTAGGGTACTACCTCAGGTATAGGTGGCTGTCAGTGCCAAAACCGCTTCTATGCTTTATCCTCTCGTCAAGACCAGGAGCACTCACCTAACATAGTGACTGGTATGATACGTCTCTTTTAGATAGATATGTATTCTTCACTAGATCCAGGAGCCACACTTTCCTTCATCAATCCTTACATTGCTATTCAATTTGATATTAGTCCAGAAATCTTCTTAGAGCCGTTTTCAGTCTCTATTCTGGTTGGTGAATCAGTTAGAGCTAATCGGGTATATAGGGAATGTCCGGTCACCATGTTACATTAAGTCACCTCAGTTGATCTAGTAGAGATATCCATGGTCGACTTCGACCTTATTCTAGGCATGGACTAGCTACATTCTTATTATGCTTCAGTTGACTGTAGAACCAAGGTCTTCAGGTTTCAATTTCATAATGAACTAGTCCTAGAGTGGAAGGGTAGTACTTCAACACCTAAGGGTCATTTCATTTCATACCTTAATGCTAGGAAGATGATCGATAAGGGGTATATCTACCACCTGGTTAGGGTCAAAGATTCTAGTTTCGAGACCCCGATACTTTAGCCAGTTCCAGTTGTGAATGAGTTTCCTGATGTGTTTCTCAAAGATTGATATTGGACATATTTCTATGCCCGTTTGCCATATGTTTACCCATATTTGATCATGTTTTGAGTTCATAATCCTTAATTTATTCTTAGATTCATGTATGCGTGTGTTTTATGCGCTAACAAATGATTTGAGTTGATTTGAGCACAAAACTAAGCAAAATGGGCTCGAAATGATGTAAGGAGTGAATATTTTAGGAACTGAAGGGCCTGGTACTATGGCTGGTACCCCGCACCAAGTTTCGAACTTTAGAGAATAAAACTTCAGGTTGGGGCTATGGTTGGTGCGCTGCACCAACACTTGAACTTCAAAGAATTGCACTTCACAAATCTTGGCGAGATGAGTGGCGCCCCATGCCAGAGGCGTCCAGACTTAGAGAAATTTGATGAACACCTTGGTGAGATAGAGGGGGTGGAGCTCCAGACCTTGTCTGGAGATGAAATTATTGGAAATTTAACTAAGTTTGTGGCGAGATATATGAAGCGGCGCACCAGGGTCATTCGGGGGAAGAAAATGTGGATTTTAAAGCCAAATTTTGAAGGGCAGGAGCGTCATTTGAAGGCTCATCTATAAATAGAGGCCTTAGGTCATTTGCTAAGTAGCTTTTGACATCTTGGAGTAGTATTTAATCATTTTTTACATTCCGTAGTTCATTTATGAAAGCTTGTAAGCCGTTTGGAAGGAAGACACACTTCTAAAACTAGGTTATCTCTTATTTACTCCATATTTTCATAAGATGATGATTAAACATTCATTTTTTTGCTTGTCTATGAGTGTAAAAACTTATATTGTAGGGTTTTGGCCATGGTGAATGGTTGATTGTTTGAAAGACTAATTAAATTTGGTTTTGATTCTTCAATTATGGTTGTTTGTATTTATTTGTGTTAATTTATCATTTATAAGATTGATCACTTTGTAAGTAATATGTTGACTTTCGATTGAACTTGGGAAAGGGAATCAAAAAGGTTAAAAATAAATATAGAACGAGAATTCAAAGACCCCTGAACCCATTGGTGATAGGATAGAAGTTGTTATTGAGAATAAAAATATATCCTTCAACCCTGTTTAGTTGAATTACAAGTAGGCATAATCATCGTTTCATTGTTCTCCTGCGACCATTGGGATATAGGCATTAGGATTCATGAAATAGTTCTTGGATGTTAGGGATATTGGTAAGAAATGGGATAGTAACTTGCAACTATCAACCATAGGAAGAATCATGCCAGTTTAATTACGTCTTGAAAACTCAATTTGAAACCAACTAAGTGCCATTTCCCTAGCCTTTCACCATCATCGAAATACAATCAAGCTTACCATTGTTTTAGCTAATTTTATATTTGAAGTTTAATTTTCCAAACCAATCTTCATTTTAACTTTTTGGTAGATTAGTGAAATTAAAGTGACAACCTTATAATGATTAAATTGACAAGTCTCTTGGGTATGATATCTAGACATCAAAATCCTATATTACTTGACGACCATGTGCACTTAGGCGACATCAAAGATCTTCGCGGAGTCCCTCCCGTGCGGGAAATAGACTTTGACATAGACCTTCTTCCAGATACACAAACTATCTTTATTCCTCCCTATAGAATGGCTACAACTTAGCTTAAGGTGTTACACCCCGTAAAACGTTAATGGTTAGTAGGCGTATGCATGGGTTGTGACGAGTAAAGAGAGCTTGACACGTGTGGAAAGGGCCTCAGAAGCAGGTTCGGGCGAGGCTAGACCCTATTAGTGGTTGCTGAATATTCTAGAGGACCTAGGAGTTTGAGGGTTCGAGAGTTCCTTGCTCTGAGTCCCCCCAGTTTACTGGGATGGACCAGGAAGAGGACCCTCAAGACTTCCTAGATCAGTTACAAAGGATTTTTAGGGTGATGCATGCTATGCCCGCGGAGTCGATTGAGTTGTCGGTATTTCGATTACGGGACATAGCATTGTTATGGTACAAGAGCTGGGAGAGGTCCCGAGGTAGAGATGCTCCCCCTCTGACTTGTTCCAGCTTCTTAGAGGCCTTTCTGGATCACTACTTTCCGCAGGAAATCCAACAGGCCCGGGTGGATTAGTTTTTACCCCTGGAGCATGGTTCGATGAGTGTCCGGGAATATGCTATGAGATTTGATTCTTTGGATAGATATGTGCCAGCTTTTGTAGATACCATACCATCTAGAGTACACCAGTTTATTATAGGGCTACTTCCAGAGTACGTGGAAACTTGCGTTACAACTACTTTACGGGATGACATGGACATCGCTCGCATTCAGGATTTCGCTCAGAATATTGAGGGGATCAGGCAGAGACAACGGGAAATAGAAAGAACAAATCAAGAGTAGCTCCATAGGGCCAGACCTAGTGACATGCAGGCAGAATTGCAGGTCGGACCTAGGCCATGAATATCAGGTAGGCCACCCAAACCCCCACCTCCTCAGCAGCAGGAGGGTGGTAGATCAGACCGTCGGGGGCAGTCATGACCCTGCGAGAGCTCATGGGCATCAGGTTCTCAGTAGTAGAGGGGGTCAGATCAGAGCAAGTCCACTGTGTCATGTTGTGTTATTTGCAATCGGCGTCATTTTGGGGCGTGCAGATATAGTTCTACCACTTGTTGCACCTGTGGACAAGAGGGTCACATAATGAGGGATTGTCCAGCTAGAGGTCAGGGTGATCGGGACTGACAAGATAGATCTTCAGTAGGGTCACATGATCCAGCACCTTCAATAGGGAGTAGGCCCTCAACTTCAGCTGGAAGAGGCAGAGGCAGTTCAGGGGCATCCAGCTTAGGCAGCGGTCTGAAACGCACTTATGCCTTACCGGGGTGACAGGAGTTAGAGTCTTCACCGGATGTTCTGACAAGTATGCTGGACATTTGCTCTCACTCAGTTTACGTTTTGATTGGACCAGGTTCCACTTTGTCCTATGATAGTCCTTTAGTGACTTGGAAGTTCGGTATAATGCTGGAATTGCTTCCGCGACCATTTTCGGTGTCCATGCCCGTTGGTGATTCTATTATAGCTAAAAGGATCTACCAGGGTAGCACAGTAGAGGTCGTCGGCCACCAGACTTTAGAAAATTTAGTGGAGCTAGAAATGATTGATTTAGATGCAATTATGGATATGGATTGGCTAGTGCCATGTTATGCCAATGTAGAGTATTGGACCAAGACTGTCCGATTCCACTTTCCAGGGGAGGTAGTGCGAGAGTGGAACGGCAGTGCGCTACGCTAAAAGGTAGGTTCATATCCTATCTTCGGGAAAAAAGGTTGATAGAAAATGGCTGTATTTATCATATTGTCAGGGTTCAGGATGTGCAAGAAGGATCCCCGAATCTTCCGTCCATTCCAGTGGTTAATGCGTTTTTAGATGTGTTTCCATACGAACTTCCTGGTATTCCCCCAGAATGGGAAATCAATTTCTCTATCGACTTGCTACCAGGTACTCAGCATATATCCATCCCTTCGTACCGAATGGCTCCTGCTGAATTGAGAAAATTGAAGGAACAATTGAAAGATCTGTTAGATAAGGGCTTTATCATGCCAAGTACGTGACCATGGGGTGCACTAATTTTGTTTATGAGAGAAGGATGGATCCCTCTGCGTGTGCATAGATTACCGACAATTGAACAAGGTTACTATCAAGAATAAATACCCTCTCCCCAGGATAGATGACTTGTTTGATCAGTTTCAAGGGGGAAAATATTTTCCAAGATCGACTTAAGGTCAGGATATCACCAGGTGCGGGTTCGGGAGAGAGATATTTCGAAAATAGCCTTCAGGGCCAGATATGGTCATTTTCGAATTTCTAGTTATGTCCTTCAATTTGATGAATGCCCCAACAGTGTTCATGGATCTGATGAACAACATCTTCAGACCATATTTAGATCTGTTTGTGATAGTATTCATCGACGACATCTTGGTGTATTCCCATTCAGAAGCAGAACATAGAAATAATTCGTGAATGGTACTCCAAATTCTTAGAGATTTTCAGTTATATGCAAAATTTTCCAAATGTGAGTTCTGGCGAAATTTTATGGCTTTCCTGGGCGATATTTTATCAGAAGCTGGTATACAAGTTGATTCACAAAAAATCGAGGTAGTAAAGACATGGGCTAGACCTACAACACCAATGGAAGTTCGCAGTTTCCTGGGATTAATCGAGTATTATAGAAGGTTTGTGGAAGGATTTTCTACCCCGTCAGCACCCTTGGCTAAATTGACTCAGAAAGTAGCCAAATTTCATTGGACCGAGGCCTGTGAGCTGAGTTTCTAGGAATTGAAAAACAGATTGACATAAGCACCAGTGCTAGCCTTGCAGGAAGGTTCAAAGGGTTATGTTGTATACTGTGACACATTATACATTGGGTTAGGGTGCGTCCTGATGCAGCACGACAACATAATTGCTTATGCTTCGAGGCAACTCAGAAAGCATGAAAAGAACTATCCCACCCATGATCTGGAGTTAGCTGTGGTGATTCATGCCTTGAAAATATGGAGGATTACTTGCATGGGGTGCACGTGGATATTTTTACTGATCATAAGAACCTCCAGTACTTCTTCACGTAGTAGGAATTAAATTTGCAGCAGCGTCGTTGGTTAGAATTGCTGAAAAACTACGACGTAAACATTTTGTATCACTCGAGGAAAACTAACATTGTAACAGATGCACTTATCCGTAGATCTATGGGATGCTTGGCACACCTAAGGCCAGTATAGCAGGAAATTGCTCGGGAACTGCACTGGTTAACCAGCTTAGCCGTCCGGATAGTAGACTCAGAGGATAAAGGGGCCGTGATTCAGAATACCGCAGTATCATCCTTGGTTGTGGAGGTAAAAGAGCGGTAGTATGAAAATCCTAACCTAGCACAACTTAGAAGTAGGGTTCAGCAAGGCGAATTAACAGCGTTTGAATTGACAGAAGATGGGGTCTTGAGATTTAGAGGCCGCCTCTGTGTTCCAGGTGTAGCAGAACTCCGCCAGAAAATCATGGCAGAGGTACACTATTCTCATTACTCACTTCATCTAGGTTCGATGAAGATGTACCATGACATAAAAGAGATATAATGGTGCCCTGGAATGAAAAAGGGTGTAGATGAATTTTTAACACAGTTTCCTAACTGCTAGTAGGTAAAGGCTGAACATCAGAAATCCGACGGATTAACGCAGGAGATACCGGTGCCTATATGGAAATGGGAAGCAATCAACATGGAATTTTTGATAGGATTACCCTGTACTAGGTGTAGATTTGTGTCATACGCCACCTTAGGAGGCATGACTAGCACCTAGTGCTATACTGGGATCTGTACTAACCTGACTGGCCTGGTGCACTTCTAGTGCATGCTTATAACTTAATTCAAGAAATCGAAGAGCTATATCTCAGCTTTAAATACAGCCTCTGGCCGACAAGGGCACTTGTAAAGGAAGACAACTAACCAACAAACAACACAATAACAAGGATCCTATGGGGGCTGACAAGACCACCATACTGTCTACTTATAACTAAGATGAAATCAGGCAATTAAACTATGCTATGGTTGACAAGGCTACTAACTGACAGCTAAACAAGGCCCTACATGGCCATCACATGAAATAAAATATACATAGGCCCCACACGTCCAACAACAAAAGCTAACTATTGGAAATCTGTAGCCTGCAAGCCTCTAAGAGTTGAATAATGGTCGAGACAGGGCCTCGACCTACGTATAAACCATACAAAAAAAGAACAAACCTCTTTTATCTATCAATTTCGAAGGAACGGAGCTGAAAGAATTGCTACTCCAGCTGATAACTAAGAATGCCCCGAACCGCGTCTATCCGCACCGGCAAGAAAGTAATGCAGCACCCCAAGGGTGAGGCAATAAATTAATAAAAACATGAAACTGGATAGCTGAAGTAAACAGAAGGGCGGGTAAGAGGTTAACCTGAGAAGAATCACTGTCTGATATATCTAACTAAACACCATATAAAGTAAAAACAAGAACCTAACCGGCCCCCCATAAGCCTAAAAGGTACAAACAACACAAAATAACCTACCTGGGTCCCCATAAGCCCCGACGTACAATTTTTCTATCTAGCTACTAAAGGTTCGTAAACATACTATAACTCAGGAATGCTTAATCTCTAAAGCTTTATGCGAGCCTGATGGCTCCTGTAGTTGTGCCTGTGTTTGAGCTGCCTGGGCTGTGTAACTGGACCCTGAGCCTTGGTTCGACTGTAGATTATAATGTAATCTCTGACAACCGGACCCCGGTCCTCAGCCCGAATATAGGTCATAATACGACTGTTGTAACTGGATCCCGAGCGTTGGATTGACTATGGATCATATTGTAGCTACTGTAACTGGGCCTCGAGCTTTGGCTCAACTATGGGCCATAACATAACTATTGTAGCTGGACCCCGAGCCTTGGCTCGACTATGGGTCATGCTGTGGCTGTTGTGACTGGGCCTTAAGCCTAAGTTCGACTATGGGCCATAATGAAAGCTCTGAAATTGGATATAGTCCTCACACCCTCACTCTGGTCCCTCTGGACATCCTATTTCTCTTGCGAGCATAACCCTATATACAACAACATCTAAACCCTGAATATCGCATACAATAATCAAGCCGGCTAGGGTTAATTCTAACGAGGGTTACTATATAATCGCTATCATCTCAATTCAATTCATAATAGCTGACCACGATAGGTTTACTATGAAGTACTATAGATACACAAGTCGTATTATCTTTACGACGAATGTAAGTTGCCGAAAGGGATATCCTTACATACCTCGAGTGTCGACTTGCATTTAACTAGCGAGTTTCAACTTGTAACTGGTGGTTCTGTCCGACTATAGCCCTTATACTGTGAAAACAGGGCTAACTTCTATACTAAACTCGGCATAAATGATAACTTTTAATAATAATAGTAACTACAATTCAACTTTGAATAATTCGGCGAAAACCTACAATTTCTCGAGAGTTCAGAAGGGAGAAATACTCACCTAAGACCTGTGGCTGTTTAGGAATCAATTTGGAATAATGCTGAAAACTTTTACCCGACGGGGTTTCGATTTGCCGAGCGAATTTTCAAAAATAACTCTGTAGAAATTCTTCCCGTAGGCTTAAGACTTATTACCTGAAGTGAATTTACGTTTGGACAGCGTTTGGTAGCGTAATCATATGAAAGTTGATTGAAAATTGCGTTCCCTCATTTCTCTGGCGGAGGTCTCATTGTAATGCCTTATTATTTAAACAAGGGATACTATATATATATATATATACAAAATATGGGCGGTGGCCAGGGGGGCCCGTAGTACAGCCCCCATTGCGCCAAATTACGGGCGTGCCATGCCGCCCGTCACAGAGGAGGGGTCCGTGACACGGCACCCGTCGCAGCCTGCCTCTGGCCCTCTCCCATTTGCTAACTTGATACCGTGCTTATGAGTTCCTTCCCGAAGACGTTTTTTGTATGCGTCATACTCTAAAACTCTCGACCTACGTACGAACGAACTGATTAACCAATAGGAGCTTATGGGGTGTAACATCATCCCCTCCTTAGGAACATTCGTCCTTGAATGCCAACTCTAGGCTTAAAGAAGTTAACCCTTATAACTAGTACTTAAATTTTTTTTGGCAAAGTCTCCTCTGTAATATGGACTATCTAAAAACTTGAAATGCAGAAAAGTCCAACCTAGGTATCTCAGAGGATTCTACAACCAACTATTCCACAATATAAAAGTAGATACCTAAATAGTACTAGCAACATAAGTAATAAAGTAACATCTGAACAACAATCTCACCTCAACTACATATTCTGAGTCAATCCTGGAATAAGTGAGGGTATCTAGATCTCATGTCGTCCTCAGCTTCCCAGGTCATCTCTTCTTTATTTTTGTTCCTATACAACACTTTAACCGAGGCTATATCATTAGTTCTCAGTCTACAAATTTGCCTATCTAATATTTCAACTGGCACCTCTTCGTAAGCTAACTCTTTATTAACTTGGATATCCTCAACTGGCACAACCCAAGACGGGTCCCCTATACATTTTTGCAACATGGACACATGAAAGACTGGGTGAACAGATTCTAACTCTGGAGGCAACTCTAACTTGTATACCACTTGTCCTATCCTTTGAAGGATCCAATATGGCCAAATGAACCTTGGGATAAGTTTTCTTTTCTTACGAAATCTCTTCACGTCCTTCATCGGCGACACCTTAAGGAATACCCAACCACTAACATTAAACTCCAAGTCTCTACGTTGCATATCGGAGTAGGACTTTTGATGACTTAGGGCTATCAGTAACCGCTCTCTAATAAGTTTTACTTTCTTTTCTGACTGGTGGATCATATCAGGCCCGACTAACTCTACCTTTCCTACCTCAAACCATCCGATGGGGGATCTGAATTTTCACCCATATAATGCTTCATAAGTTGTCATTTGAATTGCAGAATGATAACTTTTATTATATGCAAACTCTATAAGAGGTAAATGCTCATCCCAGATTCCTCTAAAATATAGCACACACGCCCGTAACATATCCTTGAGCATCTGAATGGTGCACTCTGCCTGGCCATCTATTTGGGAGTGAATGGATGTACTCATATTAACTTGTCTCCCTAAACCTTTCTGAAATGATTGCCAAAATATAGCTATAAACTGTGCCCCTATATCTGAGATGATATATGCTAGGACACCGTGCAATCAGACTATCTCTTTAATATATAACTCGGCGTAATCTTCGGCTGAGAACGTAGTCCGGACTGGCAAGAAGTGAGATGATTTCGTCAATATATCAACAATCACCCAAATAAATCAAATTTACGTATGGTACGGGATATACTTTTCATAAAATCCATATTGACTGCCTCCCACTTCCACATAGGCATAGCCATCTCCTAAGTTAGGCCACCAGGTTTCTGATGTTCAGCTTTCACTTGTTGACAATTAGGACACTGTGCTACAAATTCGGCTACACCTTTCTTCATTCCAGGCAACCAGTATATTTTTTTATGTCGTGGTTCATCTTCATTGAACCTGGATGAAGAGAGTAATGAAAGTAGTGTACCTCTACCATAATCTGCTGGCGGAGCCCTGCTACACTTGGATCATAGAGGCGACCTCTGTACCTCAAAACCCCATCCCCGATTACCTCAAAAGCTGAAGATTCACCTTATTGAACTTTATCTCTGAGCTGTGCTAAATGAGAATATTCATATTGTCGCCCTTTTACCTCTACCACCAGGGATGATACTTTTGTATTCCAGATTATAGCCCCATTATCTTTCGAATCCACTATCTGAACTGCTAAACTTGTTAGCCGGTGCAATTCTGGGGCCATTTCTCGTTGTTCTGGTCTCGGATGTGCCAAACTTTCCATGGATTGGCGACTAAGGGAATCTGATATGATATTAGCTTTTCCTAGATGATAAAAAATGTTCACATCGTAATCTTTCAACAATTCTAGCATTGCGATAAATTCAGCTCCTTTTGTGTGAAGAGTACTGAAGACTTTTATGATCAGTAAAGATATCTATATGTACTCCATACAAGTAATATCTCTATATCTTTAAGGCGTGAATCACTGTAGCTAACTGCAAATCGTGGTTGGCATAATTCTTTTCACATTTCCTCAGTTTCTTTGAAGCATACACAATTACGTTCCCGCGTTGCATCAAAACACACCCTAACCCAATGCCTGAAGGGTCGCAATATACAACATAACCCTCTAAACCTTTAGGCAAAGCTAACACTAGTGTTGATGTCAATCTATTTTTCAATTCCTAGAAACTCTGCTCACAGGCTTCAGTCCATTAAAACTTAGCTATTTTCTGAGTTAATTAAGTCAAAGGTGCTGACAAGGTAGAAAATCCTTCCACAAACCTTCAGTAATACCCAGTTAACCACAAAAAACTGCGAACCTCTGTTGGAGTTGTAGGTCTAGGCCATGTCTTTACTGCCTCTATTTTCTGTGAATCAACCTGAATACCAGCCTCTGATACAATGTGGCCCAAGGGAGCTACATAATTTAACCAAAACTCACACTTAGAAAACTTTGCATATAGTTGGCGATCTTTGAGAATCTGAAGTACTATTTGCAAATGATCTCCGTGTTCTACTTATGAGCGGGAGTATACCAGAATTTCGTCAATGAACACTATTACAAATAGATCTAAGTATGGCATGAAGATGTTGTTCATTAGATCCATGAACACTGCTGGGGCATTTGTCATCCAAAGAACATGCCTAAGAATTCAAAATGATCATACCTGGTCTTGAAAGAAGATTTTGGAATATCTTTCTCCCAAACTCGAACCTGGTGGTACCTAGTTCTCAAGTCTATTTTAAAGAAATATTTTTCCCCTTGTAGCTGATAAAAAAATTGTCTATTCTTGGAAGAGGGTATTTAATCTTAATAGTGACTTTATTCAAGTGCCGATATCTATACACATGCGTAAGGAACCATCTTTCTTTCTTAAAACAGAACTAGTGCACCCCACGGTGAAGTACTCGTCCTGATAAAATCCTTATCTAACAAATCTTTTAGTTGTTCTTTCAATTCTTTTAATTCTGCAAAGGCCATTCGATAAGGGGAAATGGATATAGGCTGAGTACCTGGTAGCAAGTCTATAGAGAAATCTATTTCCTACTCCAGGGAAATACCAAGAAGTTCGTCTGGAACACTACTGGGAACTCATTAACCACTGGAACAGACTAGAGATTCGGGGATTCTGGTTTCTTATCCCGAACCCTAACTATATGGTAGATACAACCTTTTGCTATCAACTTCCTCTCCCGAAGGTAAGATATAAACTTACCTCTTGGTGTAGTTGTGTTACCTCTCCACTCTCGCTCTACCTCCCCCAGGAAATGAAATCGGACAATTCTGATCCAACACTCTATAGTGGCGTAACATGGTGCCAGCCAATCCATACCTATAATCACGTCAAAATCAATCATCTCTAGTTCTACTAGGTCTGCTAAGGTCTGACGACCAACAATCTCTATTGTACAACCCCGGCAAAACCTTTTAGCAATAATAGAGTCACTCACGGGTGTAGATACTGTGAAGGGTCGCTGAAGCAATTCTGGCACAATATCAAACTTTGGAGCCACTAACGGAGTAACATATGAAAAAGTGGAGCCCAGATCTATCAAAGCATAAACTGAGTGAGAGGAAACATCTAATATACCCGTCACAACATCTAGTGACGACTCTGACTCCTGTCGCACCGGCAATACATACATGTGATTCTGACCGCTACTTGAACTGGATGCCCCTGATCTACCTTTGCCTCTGCCGGTTGGAGCTGAGGTCCTATGCCCTGCAGAAAGTGCTGGGGCATATGAACCTGCTGAGGATCTACTCTGCTGGTCCTGACCACCCTGGCATCTAGTGGGGCAATCTCTCATTATGTGTCCCTCCCGCCCACAGGAATAATAGGCGGTAGAGCCATACCTACATCTCCCCAATACAGCCTATGACAGGTACTACATCATGGTATTGCTGATTCTATCCGATCTGGCCCCCCTACTACTGCGAGACTGGCACTCGTGAACTTTCACCGGTACCTGACTGCCTCCGGCAATCTGATCTGCTATCCTATTGTTGCTGAAATGGGGGCCTAGGTGGCCAACCTGATAGATGGGGCCTGGGCCCACCCTAAAAATCTTCTTGAAAATCTGCAGGTCTAGTCCTCAGACGCTGTTCCTGACCTGCCCTTTCCACGGCGTACTGGCGCTTTTTGAGTTCCTATATATTCTTAACAAAGGCCTGGATCCGTGATATATCCATATCCTCTCACATTGTGTCTATAATGCAAGACTCCACATATTCTGGCGCCAGTCCCATAATAAACCGGTGTATCATGGCTGGAATAGTGTTTACAAACGAGGGCGCATATCTGGCTAAAGGAATCAAATCTCAGTGCATATTCTCTGACACTTATTCTGTCCTGCTCCAGATGCAAAAACTACTTTACTCTGGCCTGCCGGACCTCTTGGGGCAAACAATGATCTTTAAAGGCCTTAGAGAAGCTAGGCCATGTAGGTGGAGGTGCATCTCTGCCTTGGGATCTTTCCTAACTCTCATACCACAAAACTACTACATCCCACAATCAAAATACTTCTAACTCAACTGATTCTGTGGACGAGGCATGCATGACCCTGAATATTCTCTGCAGTTATCTATAAAATTCTAGCGGTCCTCCCTACAATCTTTCCCTGTAAACTGCGGGGCACTCAAAGCCAGGAACTTACGAACTCTCAAACTACTGAGCCCCTCAATAGGCTCAACGACAGTTGATACTACTAGCTGAAGCTAACGCTGGGCAGCCATCATCGGAACCAACATATAGAATGCACCCTTGAGCTCCTGATCTGATGGAACAGGAATGGGTGGGGGTGGCACTGGTACATCTGCTCCCTAGCGGGATTTGAATGTGGTGGTGAGTGCTGGGGAGATAGAGGTGATGTCTCCCTGTCGCCCTCGGACTGGGCTGACTCTATCTGGGGCCCCCTACTAGTGCCCTCTCCTGCTACCACATCCAATTCTCTACCAGTCGCAGTCCATCATGCATCAAACATTTCTCTGTAAGTTAGTAGAATAACATAAGCTTAGGGAGTTATGCTATACAACACAGCTTTATAACATGATTGGAGGAGAAAGAAGAGAAACCACACTATTATGCCTCGTAACATCTTGTCTATAGAATGTGGTGCACAACTCATCCATAGACAAGAATTTACTTGATATGGCTTGCAGACTCCCTAGGATACGAACTGCTCTGATACCAAGTTTGTCACGCCCCACCTTAGGAGGCATGACTGGCACCTAGTTCCATACTGAGTTCTGGACTAACCTGACTGGCCTGGTGCACTTCTGGTGCACGCTTATAACTTAATTCAAGAATTCGACGAGCTATATCTCGACTGTAAATACAAACTCTGGCCGACGAGGCCACCTGTAAAGGAAGACAGCTAACCAATAACAACACAATAACAGGGATCCTATGCGGGCCGAAAAGACCACCATGCTATCTACTTATAATTGAAATAAAATCAGGCAATTAAACTACGTTATGACTGACAAGTCTACTAACTGACAGCTAAACAAGGCCCCACATGGCCATCACATGAAATAAAACATGCATAGGCCCTACACGACCAACAACAAAAGCTAACTACTGGAAATCGATAGCCTGCAAGCCTCTAAGACTGGAATAATGGTCGATACATGGCCCCGACCTACCCATAAATTGTACAACAAAAGAACAAACCTCTTCTATCTATCAACTCTGGAGGAAAGGAGCTGAATGAATTGCTACTCCAGCTGATAACTAAGAATGCCCCGAACCATGTCTATCCACACTTGTAGGCAAGTAATGTAGTGCCCCAAGGGTGGGCGTCAGTACAATATGTACTGAATATGTAAGGCAATAAAGTAATAACAACATGAAACTGGATAGTTGAAGTAAATAGAAGGGCGGGTAAGAGGTTAACCTGTGACGCATCACCATATGATATCTAACTAACAACCATATAAAGTACAAATAAGAACCTAACCATGCCCCATAAGCCTAGAAGGTACAAACAACACAGAATAACCTACCTGGGCCCCATAATCCCCGACAAGTACAAACTATGTACACTTCTGCTATCTGGCTACTGAAGGTTTGTAAACATACTATAACTAAAGAATGCTTACTCTCTAAAGTTATATCCAAGCGTAATGGCTGTTGTAGCTGTGCCTGTGTCTGAGTTGCCTGGGTTGTGTAACTGAACCCCGAGCCTTGGCTCGACTGTGGGTCATAATGTAATCTCTGGCAGTTGTACCCCGGGCCTCGGACCGACTATGGGTAATAATGTGACTACTATAACTAGTTCTCGAGCCTTGGCTCGACTATGGATCATACTGTAGCTACTATAACTGGGCCCCGAGCCTTGGCTAAACTATGGGCCATAACATAACTACTGTAGCTAGACCCCGAGTCTTGGCGACTATGGGTCAAGTTGTGGCTACTATGACTGGGCCTCGAGCCTTAGCTCGACTATGGGCCATAATGAAAGCTCTGAAACTGGATATGTCCCTCACGATTTCACTTGGGTCCCTCTGGACATCCTACTGCTCTTGCAAGCATAACCATATAGGCAACAACATCCAAACCCTGAATATTGTATACAACAATCAAGCTGGCTAGGGTTAATTCTGATGAGGGTTACTATATCTTCGCTATCGTCTCAATTCAATTCATAACAGCTGACTATGATAGGTTTACTCTAAAGTACTATAGATACACAAGTCGTACTATATTTACGACGAACGTAACTTGCCGAAATGGAATGCCTTACATACCTCGAGTGCGAATTCCATTTAACTGGTGAATTTCAACTTATAACCGGCGGTTCTGTTTGACTGCAACCCTTATACTGAGAAAACAGGGCTAACTTCAATACTAAACTCGGCATAAATGATAACTTTTAATAATAATAGTAACTACTATTCAACTCTGAATAATTCAGTGAAAACCCGCAATTTCTCAAGAGTTCAGAAGGGAGAAATACTCACCTAAGGACTGTGGCTATTTAGGAATCAATTTGGAACAATTCTGACAAATTTACCCGGCGGGGTTCCAGTTTGCCGAACAAATTTTAGAAAAATAACTCCTTGGAAATTCTTCCCGCAGGCTTAAGAATTTTTACCTGAAGTTGATTTACATTTGGACATCATTTGGTAGCGTAATCTGACGAAAGTTGATTGAAAATTAGGTTTCCTAACTTCTCTGGCCGAGGTCTCATTGTAATGCCTTATAACTTAAACAAAGGATACTACATATATATAATATGGGCGGTGGCCGGGGGGGCCATGCCATCGCACCAAATTACGGGCGTGCCACGCTGCCCATCGAGGAGGAGGGGGTTGATGTCACCCAAATTACACCTCATAAATGAGATATAAAGCGATCGATGCCAAATATAGAACCAAACCAGGGTTGGGGTCGAATCCCACAAGGAATATGATGAGAACTTTAGTTAATGCATTTAGCTAATAATTTTGGCTTACTTATTTCCTAAGGGTGAAGGTTTGAAACAAAATAATAAAAAAAAGTAGAGACTAGTATATGTTTAAATCAATTTCGGTTGTATTCAATCAAAAAAGTGACTAGGATTGTGTCCCCCATGACTTCATAACCACAAGGTTTTTACACTAGTGATCTATTCCGGTGTTTAGCATGCAATATTGGTAAGTTAAATTCATATAAATGGTTGATCCCCTATCTATATGATTATTACCACGCAACTTGGTCCGTATACAGGTGTATGCTTAATATCGGATTAGCTATTTCCGGAGAAGGTCAAGGTATTAGATGAGGGTTGATAGCCTCAAATCTCCATTGTGAGTCCCTTTTCCCATTCACTACCCCCTTGATCCGGTGAGTAAGAATAAGGAAATTTCCAACGTTTGCAACCATTAAGAAGCAATTAAAATGAAGGAAAAAACAATACATGCATAAACCTTATTCAAGAATCACTAAGTATTTTTACCTATGTGTGTTAATTTATCATGGTTCTCACAACCCTAGTTATGAGTTTAGCTACTCATGCTTGTATAATCACAATCACAAAATACAGAAGAAATCATAATTGCAACTTATATATTCGTAGAATAAAACCACTTGAATTGAATAAATCACCAAAAACCGATGAACAAAACTTCAATGTTGTTTTAATCCTCAAAATCAAGAACAAAATTAAAAACTTTGTTTCTTGAACCAAGCATGGTAGTTAACAACACCAAAATCCACGTGAAAGTAGTAAAAATAAACTGTACTTGTGAAATAAACCTAAATAATGTATTTATAATTCAAAACAAAATCTTTCCTAACTAAAAATGGAATCCAGGTCGACAGTGGTAACGGGCCAAGTAACAACTCGTTAGGTCTCCTAACGAGTTGTGGCTAGTGAAATTGAGTCATCCTCGGCAACTTGTCCAGTCATGGTAATGGGTCACCTAACAACTCATCAGGTTAGTGCACGAGTCATTAGGTCCCTCGTGGCCTTGAGCTACCAAATTCTCCAGTGTACCTCATGGGTGCTCCCAGCATCTCAAGACGAGTCGTCACATCTCCTGACGTTATGTATTTCGTTGTCTTCCCTGAGCATTTTTCAGAAATTTTCTTCCCTGTCTTCACCACTAGCATAAAGATTCATTATCGGATGTAACGAGTCGTGCCTCACCTCGTCGAATACACTGGTTCTTCACATGAAAACTTAATCTCCTCCCACGACTCCAGGAATGATTTGTCCATTGGGACGACATCTCATGACCTGGGTAATATCCTACATTTTGTTCCATTTTTGCCTTACTTTGCCCATTTCACTTTCTGGACCTGTTTTCCTGCAACACTTGACAACAACACATTATATCTACCTAAACATACCCGAAATTTGCATATTTTCATGGTTTTAAGTGTCGAAAATGATGTAAATTCATGACACATGAACACCCTCAACTTATAACTTTTGCATGTCCTCAGAAAAAACAAATAAATAAAACCACTTCGACGCTTCAATCCAAAGAACTCTAGGAAACCTATGGCAGTCACATCTCTTAATCAAATCAAATTTTCTAAACCCTCCTTTATCATACAAAATCAAATCATAATGCATATGTAAAATTTTCAATCATGACACGGATGAATCAAAACATGGCAATATACTGTCACTTGCAACCCTACACATAATTGTATAACACTGACCCAGACAGTTTGCAGACAATTTTGTTGACCAAATGCTCTCACCACAAAGAATCCCACACTCACACATGTGTATATGATTATATCAATATATTTCTCTTGGGACTAAGTAAAATCACACTCGCTGTCACAAAGAAATTCTAATTATACGCATACAATTCCATAAGCTTTCCTTTACTTTCAATACCTCGATTTCCAGAGGGGTTAATTAGGACTTTTTAAGCTTGTAATGTAAGCTCATGTTTGGGTATGGTACATATGGGACTAGTAGCTTAACCCTCCTTGGCACTACACACACTTTGGTTTCATTGTTAACCTTCTTTTTACATTTTTTCCTGTTCCCTTTTTTTTTCTTACACTTGCTCCTTTTTCTTTTCTATTTTGCAAGTACGGGTGCAATTTTTATTCTTTTTTTCAACAAGCAACTTCATTTATGTTTTTCTCACATTCCCTTTTTCTTCTTTTTTTTTTCTTTATCACGAAATTTCTCTCTTTCTTCATTATTGCACACCTCACCCGCCCCTTTTTTATTCTCATTACACAATTACATTCCAACTACTCTTCTTAATCACCCCTATGATAGCCACCATCAACTTAGTAGATTTTCCTGAGTTGAGGTTCACAGTGTCCAAGGAGAGACCAGGGCAAAAACAGATTCATTTTAATCAAAACAGGAAGGTGAATTGGTGTTAACAAAAAGAAGGGTCAATTTAAGATCAAAATTGGGATCAAGGGATATTTATTTCCATTTGGTAGGTCTTTTAAGGCTAAAGTGGACTCATTCATAAAAAATGACCTATGATCCTTTTCTAGTTTCCCATCCTCTACCTCGGTACAACTGACCAAGAAAGTTCTAGATTGACACACACAACATAATTTAACTATTAAGTCTTACTCACATATTGCACAAGCCAATATCATCACTTCTACTAACTACTAGTTCAGGTACAGTCACACAATGGTAAACATGTTCACAGTATTAATGCCATGAAAAGATTCACAAAGGTCATGCTTGTCTATTTTAACACACACACATAACTAAAAAAATTAGGAGGGGTATCACATTATCAGCTCAAATTTATTCAGCAATTCATGCTATTGACTTCCTTAAGTTCACCTAATTTTCTTTCGACTGACACAAACAAACACATAGACCTAAATGTGTCGATTCTACTAGATAAGGAAAACCCAAGGGAACAGATATCCAACAAGAAAAACCCTCGGGTCATGTGCAGCAAAAATACACAGGTATCCCTCCCCACCCCATCAAGAAAAGCATGTTTCATCCTCGATGCATTTATAAAAATAAAACATGGAAATAGGAAACATACTTGTACGACCTAGGCGTCTGCGACCTGGTCAGTGGAGGGCCCAGATACACCTCTAGTGTCATCTCCAGTACCACCAGCCTGAACCGGTGCGTTCTCAGAACCGACTGAGCTCGTACCTTCTCCATGAGCTCTCGGTGCCTCAACTGTGGCCCTCTGTCGAGCCTCATATCTGGATAACTATAGTGTTGCCTCCATCTCTCTTTGCTCTCGCTTCTGCTCATGGAGCAGAAAATCATCCTCATCAAGACTTGCCTCCTCATGAGGCCTCTTTCCCTTATCCTACGCCACTGGCTCCTCAGCGATAAAGTAAACTATTGGTGGTAGCTCTTCCTCACTCTCGTCATCAATCACTGGAAGCACGGGTGGAAGGATCGCAGCTACCTGTCGTGTGGACAACTCCCGCACCTCAGCTCGGAGTGCTGCTATCTCCGCATACCATCTCGCTATCTTGGGCACCTGTAACTATGAAAGACACTCATCTATATGCCTCTCAAAGGCGTCCAATCAGCCATGCACCAAACTAGAGAGCGCCACCAACTCCCTTGTAACCCACAACTTTACCTGCTCTATTAGTATCTTAACTTGAAGAGTCGTGTGTGCTTGCTTTTTTCATCTTTAGCCAACCGCCTAGCCATGTTAGTTAGGAATTTTATAGAAATTGTAACTAGGCAGGTTGGAGAAGCACGTGAGGGTGCAATAGGTGGTCGAGGTGTTGCTGCTGTAGATGAAGACTCTGGAACCTCAGTAGGTGCAGAAATGTCGGTTGCATCTGTAGCCTCAGGATGGCAACCAGTCTCTCTGGCCTCTACGGGCTCTACCTCAAACTCAGTAAATAGTGCAGCCTCAGTCTGCATACCGCTGCTCAATGCCTCGCCAATAGAGTCACTCCAGCGGATGCGGCAGACTAACTCCTCACTTTCGATATCGGGTTTGTCTGGTCTCTTATCAACCCAATACCGGTGATCTTATGGACCACCACTCACTAATCAACCGACGACAATTCTGGCACTTTTGACTCCTGATAGAGTCGATCAATGAGGCATGGAAAGGGAATGGTGGTGCTGTCTACTATAACCCGCTCCCGAATCTCCTCAGCAATATATCATGGGAAGTTTATGGCGTACCCCTCCATAATGCTCGCTACCAGTGCAACTCTATCAGGTTAAAGAACATTGTCATTGCTGGTCGATACCAACTTGTGTCGAATCAATGTCCAATAGAATTTATCTTGGAAATTCAGTGTGGCCTTTTTTATTCGTGACTCGATCTCATGCAACCACTCAACTAATAGACCCCGTGTAGCAATCCTGTGTGACAACCAAGTGTACTGCCTGATACGTTCTTCACTATTCCGTTTCTTGATTTTGACTTTCTTCCGTTCGAAAAGTCTATGATCAAACTCGGCTGTGTTCATTGGGTCTTGATAGTTTGGACCATAGAGTAGCCTAGAAATGGTCCTCTCAGAGATGTCTACAGGTATCTCCCGAACCAACACCTGCGTCAATGCGGGCCTTTTCTTCCAGTCTTGACCTCCTAAAGCCAGACACTCTAATGTGGCTGCGTATGCAGCATAAAGCTCTCTGACCAGGAAAGGGTTGTAATTCCCCGATGGCTCAGTCAACCACCCAAACTTGCATCTCTCAAATAATGCCTGTAGCTCGGGGAGGTTCTTGAGCCCTGTGGTGACCAGTCTAGGCTCCTCATAAATGCTCCTCTTCGGATGGCCCTTTTCATTCAGAGCAATGACCCTGTTGTAAATGGCCCACATACCGCGGACACATCATCGCCTCACTCTCCATGGTTGATCAGTGGATGTATGTAAAGTCTCCGTCAACTCATCATCTCTGCTCCCTTGTTGGGCACGTGATTCATCAGCACCCTCTACATTTACCCAAGATATGGTGCCCTTGGGGGCAATCAGGACTGTGGCCCCAACATTCTCTTATGCTCGTCTAGGTGGGTCTCTTGCAAGTGGGGTAGGAGATGCAACCATGGTTGTCAGATTGGTAGGGTGTTGCGTCCTAGTCCTGGTCGATCTCTTCTTAAGATGCTCCTTTTAGATCTGGTATTCCTCCACTAAGACATGCAACTCTTCGGAGGATGAGGGCTTGTCCTTAAGTCTGCGATATGAGGGCTGACTTTTCTCCGGTCCATGTGTCTTGGCAGGACCTTTGTTGGTGTACCCTTCGATGCCATTGTACCTGTGGAATAAAAATTAATATGCAAGATGAGATGAAATAAAATGAGACTTTAACTATGTTCCTGTAGACTGGATAAGGGACTCAATGAGTCGTTGCCACTGGCCATGACTCGTGATGTTGCTCGTCGTCTGTAGGTCAACTTTTCCTTTGTTGAACCAGTGGACCCAATGACTGGTCATGAAGAGTCGTTACTTGTGGTAGTGAGTCGTTCGACAATTCGTGAGGTAGACTATTTACATCTCCCATTTCCCCACTTAGGACGAGCTACACAACGAGTCGTCAGGTGATACCACGACTCGTTATATGGCTCGTGCTCAAGAGTCTACTTGCAGTGGTGGTGACGGGTCATGTAATGAATCGTTGGGCTTTCCCACAGGGCTTTACATGAGGCATCATCACTGGGTTTCAAGCAACCCATACCCATGTTCACCATCAACTATTATTTTCAATCCCACCAGCACAAAAACAAAATTTCTTATCATATTGCATTAACTTTTAAGCATTCTTTTAAGTTCAACGCAATCTAGGTTTTTCATCTTGTATGATGCATAAATCAAGCAATACGATGTTTGCAGAGATGCATAAGTCAGGCAACATTTCTACTATGAGCATTTAGGTACTCACAATGTTTGAGGATGAAGATGAGAATTAAGCTGTGAATGTCAAGCAGACATTGTGTCATAAGAGTGATCGTGCCTGCATGAAACTTGAGTGCGATTATGAATCATTTCATGTGAGTGATGTTTTGGTAGAATAGGAGGTGGGAAACTAAGCTAATGAATTTCTGGAGTTCGAACTTGTGAGGCGTTTCAGTGGGCAAAAGTTGTTTTTATTAGTTTAGAACTAATTGCCCTTTGTAAATGTGGGTCAGGTTGGGTGCTAAATTTAACTTAATTCTCCACAACCCACGTGACGTATCTTTTAGTGATGAAACAATTCATTTGGCTTATCGTTCAATCAATTGAGTTTAAGAACTTACCTAGGACCTAACGGCTTGTGCAATGACTCGTGGTGTTACCCTACGAGTCGTGATATGAGTCGTTGGCATCTTGTATAGCTTAACTGTCTCATCAAACCAGTAGACTTAACGAAAGACCTCACGACTCGTTGTCACTGGCGACGAGTCATTGGGTCAACCGTTTCTACCCTGTTTTCTTCATTAGTGACCACGAGTGGACTTGACGAGTCATTATGTCCAACGACAATTCATTCTATGATTTTTGGCACCAGCAACTAAAGTTCAAATTTTTGGTTTCATCTTTAAATTTCCCATTTTATTCACCTACACACATCAACACACGTAACCAATATATATCTTACAATTACAACTTGGGTTGCCTCCCAAGAAGTGCCTGATTTAACGTCGCGGCACGACATGGGTATTTTGATTACTCAGACTTCAGCAAAACACCTCCATGGGTTGCCTCTCATGCAGCACCTAATTTAACATCGCGGCACGATGCAAGTCCCCGGGTTACTCAGATTTCACCCAGAGCCTAAATATCCACCAGCTTAATTTCTTCACTCTTCCCCAAATATGCTTTCACTCGTTGAGCATTCACTTTAAATCTCTTTCCTTCATGGTTTTCTAGTTAAATTTTCCCATGGGAGAATACTTGGACCACTCGAAAAGGACCCAACCATTTGAACTTCAACTTTCCAGGAAACAAGTGAAACCTAGAATTGAATAGTAGCACCATATCACTCGGGCTGAACTCTCTCTTCTCAATCTTTTGGTTATGCTAAATTTTCATCCTTAGTTTATAAATTTTAGAACTATCATAGGCTTTCAAACGAAATTTATCTAGCTCATTTAACTGATCAAGCCTCAAGTTCGCAGCTTCGCTCCAACTCAAATTAAGCTTCTTGAGCGCCCACATAGCTTGTGCTCAAGTTCAATTGGAAGATGACATGCTTTCCCATATACTAGCTGATATAGAGACATACCTATAGGAGTATCGAATGTGGTCCAATAAGCCCATAAAGCATAATCGAGCTTCCTAGACTAATCTGTTCGGTTAACATTTACAGTCTTAGCTAAGATGGTCTTTATTTCCCGGTTGGAGACTTCACTTGCCCATAGGGTGTTTCCACCTGTGTTTCACCCCATATTTCTCTAGTAAAGTCCGAAACAGCCGGTTGCAAAAGTGCGAACCCCCATCACTAATGATGGCTCTGGGAGTCCCAAATTTGGAAAAAATATTCCGCTTCAAAAATGTTGTGACACTCAATTATAGAGATTGCCCAGTCTCAGTTCTTCATAAGATCACCTCAGCAGACTTGATAGAGTTATCCATGATCGATTTTGATGTTATTCTCGACATGGATTGGCTATTTTCAAGTTATGGTTCAGTTAATTGTAGAACTCGGGAAGTAGAGTTCAAATTTTTGAGTGAGCCAGTCTTAGAATGGAAGGGTAGTTCAGCTGTGCCTGTAGGTCGATTCATTTCCTACCTTAAGGCCAAGAAGATGATTTGTAAAGGTTGCATGTACCATCAAGTTAGGGTTAAGGATGTGGAGTCCGAGACCCCAACCATCCAGTTCGTACCAGTAGTTTGTGAGTATCCCGTGGTCTTTCCTAATGATTTGCCAAGTGTCCCTCCTGAGCAGGTAATTGATTTCGGTATAGATCTTCTTCCCGACACGCAGCCTATATCCATTTTGCCCTACATAATGGCTCCAGTAGAGCTAAAAGAGTTGACGGATCAGTTGAAGGACTTTCTAGATAAGGGCTTCATTAGGTCGAGTAAGTCTCCTTGGGGTGCACAGGTATTATTTGTTCGGAAGAAGGACGGTTCCCTTCGCATGTGTATTGACTATCGACAGTTAAACAAGGTCACCGTTAAGAACAGGTATCCTATACCCAGGATCGATGATTCGTTTGACCAACTTCAGGGTGCCAAGTGTTTCTCTAAGATTGATCTTAGATTTGGGTATCACCAGCTTAGGGTTCGGGAGAGTGACATCCCAAAAACCGCTTTCAGGACTCGGTATGGTCACTACGAATTTGTTGTTATGTCTTTTGGACTAACCAATGCCCTTGAAACTTTTATGGATCTAATGCACACGGTGTTCAAGGAATATTTAAACATGTTTGTGATCATGTTCATCGATGATATTCTTATATATTCTCGAAGCGAGGAGGAGCATGCCGCTCACTTGAGAATAGTGCCTCAAACCCTCAGGGATCGTCAGTTATATGCAAAGTTTAGCAAGTGTGAATTTTGGTTGGACTCAGTGGAACTTTTGGGCCATGTGGTATCGAGTGAGGGCATAAGGGTAGACTCTCAGAAAATCGAGGCGGTGAAGAATTGGTCCAGACCGTTGAACCCATAAGATATCAGGAACTTTTTGGGCTTAGTGGGTTATTATCGGAGGTTCGTTGAGGGCTTTTCATCAATTGTAGCACCTTTGACCAAGTTAACTCAAAATAAGGTAAAGTTCTAATGGTCGGAGGCTTATGAGAAAAGCTTTCAGGAATTGAAGACCCAACTCACTTCAGCACCAATGTTGACCCTACCCAAGGGTACGAATTGATTTGTTGTGTATTGTGATGCTTCGCGAGTCGGGCTCGGGTGTGTGTTGATGCAGCATGTGAAAGTGATAGAATATGCCTCAAGACAGTTGAAAATTCATGAAAAGAATTACCTGACCCATAAACTTGAGTTGGCCACGGTGGAATTTGCCTTGAAGATATGGCGACATTACTTGTATGGGGTCCACGTGGATGTATTCACGGATCACAAGAACTTGCAATATGTGATCACGCAGAAAGATCTCAATCTTCGGTAAAGGAGGTGGTTGGAGCTACAAAAGGACTACGACATGAGTGTCCTTTACCACCCGGGCAAGGCTAATGTAGTAACAGATACACTTAGTAGGCTCTCTATGGAGAGTGTGTCTCACCTAGATGAGGGAAAGAAGGAGTTGGTGAAAGATGTCCATCGACTTGCGAGGTTGGGAGTTAGATTGGTTGACTGTACCGATGGTGGCGTTGTTGTGCAAAACATATCAGAATCGTCCTTGGTAGTGGGTCTAAAAACTAGGCAAGATGAGGATCCGATGTTGCTAAAGCTGAAGGAAGCCGTTCATAGTCAAAAGGTAGAGGTCTTCTCCCAAGGGGGAGATGGGGTGCTGTGGTACCAGGGTCATCTATGTGTTCTAGATGTTGATAATTTAAGGGATCGGATATTGCATGAGGAATATGGATCCAGGTATTTTATCCATCTGGGTGCCACCAAGATGTATCATGATTTGCGGGAAGTATATTGGTGGAACGACATGAAGAAGGATATTGCAGAATTCGTAGCCAAGTGCCCGAACTGTCAGCAAGTGAAAGTCGAGCATCAAAGGCCGGGAGGCGTACTTCAGGATATTAGCATTCCCACTTGGAAGTGGGAATAGATTAATATGGATTTCATTATAGGCCTACCTCGTACTCACCAACACTATGATTCTATTTGGGTGGTGGTTGACAGGTTGACCAAGGTTGCACACTTCTACTGGTCAAAACCACAGATTCAGTGGATGATTATGCCAAACTGTATATCCAGGAGTTGGTGCGATTGCATGGTGTGCCCTTGTCTATCATCTCAGACCGAGGTACTCAGTTACCTCTCAACTTTGGCGGTCTTTTCAAAAAGGGCTTAGGACTCAAGTTAAACTCAGCACATCCTTTCATCTATAGATGGATGGCCAAGCCAAATGAACAATCCAGACTCTCGAGGACATGTTGAGAGCATGTGTGATGGATTTCAAAGGTAACTGGGATTATCATTTGTCCTTGAGGTTGGTGAAGCAGCAATGAAAGGACCTGATTCGGTTCATGAGGCCATGGTGAAAGTTCAGATCATAAGAGACAGGATGAAAACCACTCAGAGTCGTCAAAAGTCATATGCGGATGTGAGAAGGAGAAAGTTGGAGTTCGAGGTGGACGATTGGGTGTTTTTGAAGGTGTCCCCCATGAAGGGATTCATGCGGTTCGAAAAGAAAAGGAAAACTCAATCCCCTCTATATTGGGCCCTACCGAGTTATGAGAAGAGTTGGTAAGGTAGCATATGAGTTGGACTTTCCATCAGAGTTATCTTCCATTCATCCCCTTTTTCATGTATCGCTCTTGAAAAAGTGCTTGGGTGATCCATCTTTAGTTGTCCTAGTGGAAAGAGTTGGTTTGGGAGATAGCCTCAGTTATGAGGAAATTCCAGTTGCAATTTTGGATCGTCAGGTTCAGAGCCTAAGGAACAAATAAGTAGCTTCGGTAAAAGTGTTATGGAGAAATCAGCATGTTGAGGGAGCTACGTGGGAAGCCGAAGCATCTATGATTGCCAAATACCCTCACCTGTTCCCTACCGGCTCAGTTTAAGTCTGAGGTATCAATGTTTTAATTTTCTAATCAGTTTTCATGTTCAGCTCGTGTGCGCAAGTTTGATTTATGTTATGATAGATGTATGTAATGTCTAAATTCGGTTCCGCTATGTAGTTCCTTTTGGAGATAGTCATTTCGTCAGTCTTCGATTTAAATAATCAGTATTTGCATATGATGAATGTATGCTTCTGAGTTTTCTACGTTTTTCTAATATTCGAGGATGAATGTTCTCAAGGGGGAGATATTGTTATACCTCGAGAACCCAAGGATCAGACCAGAAGTCAAAATGGTGAAAAATTGAAATTTCGCACCAGGTTACAGGACGAACCATAAAGTTGGTCGTGAGGAGTGGCCACAAGTCGTGAAGTGACTCGTGGTCAAGCAGGGAGGTGGATTGGTCAGGGGGTCACCACTGGCATGACCATGAGTCGTGGTCAGGCCACAC